>JADGJF010000359.1:0-22502 GCA_027596845.1 Quaeritorhiza haematococci | reverse complement strand
GAGTGAGGAGGGTTTGGCGGTGGGAGGCGAGGGTGGTGGCGCGGAAGGCGCGGAGGGATTCTTCGGCGGGGGTGAGGGGGCTGAAGAGGTCGAAGTCAGAGTGGTCGGAGTTGTCGTCCATGTGGGAGAGTGATACGACGGTGGTACAAGTTGTGGGAGGGGATCTTCACAGGGGGAAGGGAGAATGTGATGTGGCAGATGGGCGAGCAGATGGACGAGGGTATTTGATGGGTGGATAGACGAAGGTATTTTGATGGATGGATGGGCCAAGGATGGGTGGTCGCATGAATGGATGGATGGATGGATGGATGGATGGATGTCGTTGTAACCTCAAGATCAAGGACTTCCAACTTCGAGATGGTCATCATAGCCGACCAACCCACCACCCGCACGAACAACATCAAAAGGTAAGCATTCTTTGCCCCTTACCCATCCCCGCCCCCCCTGGTGTCAAATGATGGTCTTCGGACATTATAACCCTGGAGAAGGCTGCCTGAGGCTGTCCTTATGAGAATCCTATGTATTCACACTCTGATACACCAGCTTGTTTTTCGCGGCGACTGGACAACTTGATGAGTGAATGAGATACTCATCATGTTCTTTGTTCTCGACGTGGTTCATAGGAAGCTTGTGATGACGATCTTTCTGGATGGATGGACTGCCGATGGCGGGGGAAAGGTAGGTTGTGCTCTCACCCAGCTCAGTAGTTTTCAACGACTTGTTGGATGGTTTATTATAGAATTCCATATTATAGAAAACAAATAAAGGAGTTCGTGGAAGGAAGATATGTATTTGGCACTGAGGGACTGTTTTTGGGAAGCTGGGAGATCTGGTGGGGTTCTATCTGAGAGGTGGTGGAAAGGAGAACCGCTTTTCAATCGAAAGACATCAGGACACCGTACCGCGTTGTTGCCGTTGTCTTGCTGGTTCGAGCGAACTTGTATATTCCATGCCAGTTACATGCTCCATTCCTCCGAGCAGAAGTCCCCGACGTCTGCCGACGCTGCTACTTGTAATGCACCCTATGTCACCCTTTGTTCGTTCCCCGTCCGACCTCGACGCGCGAATCCCCAACCCACTCACAGGGATCAGGAGTCATCAGTCATGTCTTCTTCTGATGCAATCGTGGATGCCGTAATTCGGGTGTAATCTCGATCCTCCTCATCCCCACCATCCCAGAATTGACCCCTACTGATAGCTATGAGTCAACAGCACCTCCCTTCTGTCCGCGTCTCCTCCCAACATGTGAGCAAAGTCAACTGTTTCCTTTCTGCGAGATGATGCCATCAAGCCACATTTCTCATGGCAGCGCGAACAAGGGGAACAAGGAGCGAACAAGAACCTCAAAAAAGAGACAAGGAGAAAGGCCAAGGCTGTGGGAGCATGTCGGAGTCTGAGGCGGAGTACCACTCACGTACGACCCCAACACCTACTCCATGCCAACCAAGTTTAATTGACGTCAACAATCCCCACAAAATGTTTCCCTTATCGCGTCCCTTTGTGGGTTGCGGTCAGCCCGTGACGTCTCCAATTTGACACATTCGAAATCACCTCATGCAAACCATCTCGATGTGTGGTTCAACTTCCAGTGGACGAAAAAGAAGCCCTTTCCTGTAATTTTCGAAAAAGGATATTGTGAATTCGCTGTGGGGATCCGCATAATCCGCATGAGCGTGTGAAAGGGCAGGCGATTGAGTCGATTTGTCCAAAGTTCCATGGTGACCGACCCGATGTCGAATCCTGGTGACGTTTGGCGGCTTGACAAGCCGTTCGCTCCATTTGTTCATGCGCGTTTTGCCAAGTTCTTGCGTCTCCTCAGGGAGAAAGTTTGAGATCAACGGCAGAGATCAAAAGCGCACAAACCGAACACCGAAAACCCCGCGACGGGAATTCTCGGCAAAACGTTGGCCAAAGTCACACAAAGTGCGGATCTCGCAGCGGTGTTTGACGGTAAAACTTGGGTACTGGATTCGCCCTGTGTTACGCTGGATCTCTCTGCAAGCTTTGGTTCGTGCTCGAACAGCTTCGAGGTGGCTGCAGGTGCTCTCTTCACGGATTGGTCTATAGCGGGATTTCTCGCGACTTGCACATCCTTTGTATTCTTGTTGTTCGTCTCCATTGAGCTTCTATGGATTCATGCCCTGCTGAGGTTCCTCTCTCTCGTGGACTGTCCGTGGTCTTCCGGGGAAAAGCCTTTCGCTGCGCGGTCTATGAACCATCTGATGAACCATGATTGAATCGATCAAAACCAAAACTTTCTTATAAAATGGGCACGCAAATGTTAGACCTCGATCCTTCCATCCTTCCCTTCGCTTCGCTTCGTTTTCCCGTCAAATCCCGCGTCGCACATCCTCGCCAGCACTATAAAAAGGGGGACCGCACACCTTTCGATTTCCTTCCATCTTCAGTAACAACCTCCCCATAGATCTCTCCCGTCGGCCTTCCAATCCATGGCTTCAGCTGAACTTGCCTCACCTTCACCTTCATCTTCATCCATGCCCTCAAGATCTCGCACGACTTGCTCCTTCACATCCCTTCCGTAAGATAAATGCTGGAGCGTTGTGAAATTGCCTGGAATTGTTGAGCGTGAATCAGAGCTAGCACAGGAATCCTTACGCTGCCGTCCCAGATCCAATCCCAACGGAAACGGGCACGAGCAAGAGTACCTGAAGGTATCTTGTGGATATCCTCTGCTAATCTGATTCACGTCCTTTTCCGGCAATCCCAACAGCGATCCAGCACTCTATCCTTCCTTTCATCGTTCCTTGTTCATTTGCTCACTATCGACTGTCGAAAAATGGGAAATACGCGGCGGGAAGTTGGGGGATGGGAGGTGGAACTGTTCAACAAGCGGAGTCTGAAACCAGTTCTGGGCAAATATCTCGCAAGTCTGTGGCGGTCGAAGTTCTTTGTTGAGTGACCTTCTGAGTGGACATGGCCAGCGACATTCTTTGAACTCTTTTCTTATAATGCACACAGAATAGGCGTGAGCGCTGCTTGCATCGCCGTGAACGTTTAGCGAGATCTGGATTAAGCAGCGGTCGTCGGCAGGGGCGCTGGGCCTCGGATGCCAAGCGGACAAAGCAGGAAGTTGAAGCGCCCACTTAACACAATCACCACCATTCCTCGTGAGGACCAGAGGTCTGGCATTCTTCATATATACTATTTGACGTAGTTGATAGTTGGACGGCGGCCGCCGGTCATGTCTCTGTGAACGACTTGAAACGGATAGATCATCATATTCAGGTGCTAGTGGGCACAGACGCTGGGCCAGCTCCACTATCCTTCTTTGTTATTGTGTTTGTTATTGTTATATCAACAAGCGGAGTATAAACTGGGCAAATATGTCGCAAGTCTCGAAAAGATAGACTGTTTTGGCCTCGGCGTCGAGCAGGAACTCCTTTGGCACCTACTGAAAATGAGGCACACAGGAGGAGAAAATCAGGGCGAGGATGTGGTTGTCTGTCACCTTGTCACGAGCACCTTCGCAGTGAGCGAGATGTCATTCAAAACAGCGGTTCATGGGCAGGTTCACGGGCAGTTCATGTGGGCTGGTTCATCGGTATGGACGTAAGGTCGGCGTAGACAACGAAGATGATGAACAACAGCTCGGCGACGAAATAAGAGTCAGTTGATTCCAAGACCGCGGCAAGGAGATATTTTTAGGCGGCTTACTCTTACGGTAGACCCCGCTCTTCTTTTATCAGCATATTCGCTGACAACACGTTTGACGTAGTGTCGACGTAGTTGAGCGGCGGTGTCAACTTGAAATGGTTTAAGTGGGACAGGAGGTGGGGGGGGGACCTGAGACAGGAAGTATTTAGGTACGGCATTTCGAGGCTCCCCAGCTTTATATGTACAGAAGTTGCCACATGTATGCAAACCGGTGAACCACACAACCCGAGAACCAGTTCAAAAGGGCACCGTTTAGAATTGGGGTATGTACATGTGCTTGGTGACGTTGTTCTCATTCAGCTGCCCTCCGCCTCCAGAAGAGCGGGCATGGTAAGCCGAACCTCATAATATTATCAGCTAGGACATGGCAGTTCGATATGCCTCGTTTCGCTCATCTCAGGGTTGAGCAAATGAAGATTACAGGAATGTGTTGCAAATTGCAACCCGAAACGTTATGTGTGTGGGTTGGCCATGCGCGATCCCATGGCTTTTAGGCGGTGTGGACCGCTGGTGTGGAGAGTGGACGTCGAGAGACCATGAATCCTCGGCAAAGCTCGTGAAGAGCCGGTAACCGTAAACGGCATTTCAAGAGGGATACGTGACAGTGAAGAGGGAGACCCTGATGCCGGTAGCGATAAGTTCACCGGGAATCCATCACGGCGTGTACGGCCGCCCAGACGGCCGCCTTGGAAAGTGTTGGGTTGAGAGAAAACGGTATTGGAAAAAGGAATCGAACTGTATGTAGATCCTACCCTTTGCCATCTATGTACTAACACTTTCCATTTGTAAGATAAACTTCTTTGTTGTAAACTTGTAATCACATATAAACGCAACCTCTCGTTCGACACGAGCATACACAAGAGTTTTCATTCCTCCCAAAACGTATTGATTCACAACTCAACAACACAAAGTCCCCAACACAATACTGAAAAAAAATTCTGAACCGTCTACTTTCTCTTCACTGACATCTCCCGCGACGCCTTACTAGTCCGAAGCTCCGCCTCCGATTTCTTCAAATTATCTCTCGAAGCCTGCTTACTGTGCGGAACACTAGCAGTTTCTGTCGACCTCGTCAACGCAAGTTTCGAATTCAACATCTGCACCTGCGCAGCATACTGCTCAATCTTCTTCTCCGCACTCTCCAACTTAACCTGCAACCGTATCCTCTCCACACTCTCCGACGCAGCAGTCTCAATAGCCGCCCGTTTAGCCATATCAAGTCGTTCAACGATTTTGGCTTTTTCGCGAAGAATGTTGTTTTCGGATTTGATAGAGTCGATGGATTCCATGTCTTTTTGGTGGGTTTGGAGTTCGGATTCGAGGGCGGCGATTGTGTCGCGGAGGGTGACGATTTCGGTGGCTGAGTCGAGGGCGGCGCGTTCGGTGGCTTCGAGTTGTTGTTGGATTTTCATCTTGTCTTGGGTTTCGTTGGCGAGTGTCTCGGTGACAACTCGTCTCGCGACTTCCAAACGATCGGAAACCTCCAGGCGAGCTTTGAGACCTTTGATAGTCTCATCTCGTTCCGCGTTGGCTGCTTGGGCTTTGGCGAGGTCTTTCCTTAGAGATTCCAGCTTCGTTTTAGCTGTTTCCTCAAGAGACTGCAACTGCTGTGCCATTTGTTGTTGCTGCTCTTGGAGTTTCACCCTCGACTGCGTGATCTGTTGTTGACTCGTCTGCTCAATCTCGTTAAGACGGCTCTCAAGCTGCTTCCTCCCCCGTTCCAAAACAGCAAGTGCAGAAGTCATCGACTCTATTTGTTCCTTTGTAAGGGCCGCACCAGGTTTGAGTGATTTGATCTCTTCGCGGAGTTTGTGGTTTTCGTGAGATTCGGCGGCGGCTGTTTCGATGGCTTGGACGCGGGCTTTGTCAAGAGATTCGAAGGATTTGAGTTTGTCTTCGAGAGTGCGCATTGTTTTTTCTGCTTCCTTCAAGCGACGCAGAGAGGCGCTGCGTTGATCCTCCAAAGCCGCAACGGCGGATTCGATGCCTCGGATTTGGTCGGCCGTCAAGGCGGAACCGGGTTTCAAGGCCTTCATCTGCTCTCTCAGCTTCTGGTTCTCTTGACTCTCCGCGGCAGCCAACTCGACAGCTTGAGCCCGCTGCCGTTCAAGCTGCTCCAATCTCTTCAACTTGTCTTCCAACGACTTGATGATCTGGTCTTTCTGTGACGATTCATTTTGGAACTTGGAGAGTTCTTTCTGAACGGTGTCGAGTTTAGATTTCGCAGTCTCCTCCAAAGATCCCAACCGCTGTTCAACAAGCTGTTGTTGCTCTTGCACCTTCGTCTGAGAATCCGCCAAGCGTTGTGTGTTGGCTTCTTCCAGTTCCCTAAGACGAGATTCCAAGATCTTGCGTTGCTCTTCAAGAGTCGACAGCGCAGACTCCATCGCCTTGAGTTGTTCAGCCGAGATACTAGCACCAGGCGTCAAAGTACTCAACTGTTTCCTCAACTGCCTACCCTCCGCTGCAGCCTTCTCCTGGAACTCTGCCCGCTCTTGATCAAGCGCCGCCTGTTGCTCATCCAAAATCTTAATCAACTGCTCCAACTCATTCCTCCTAGTCACCAAGAAATCTCGTTCCTTCTGTGCAGCAGCAAAAGCAGCTTGCATCGACTCAATTTCCTCGGGGGAGAGGTTCTTCCCCGGTTTGAGGGAGTTGAGCTGTTCACGAAGGCGTTGGTTTTCTTGACTTTCGGCGGCTGCAACTTCGATGGCGTGGATACGCGCTTTGTCGAGTTGTTCGTAGCGTTTGAGTTTGCTTTCGAGGATTTTGACGAGTTTTTCTAACTCGCTCAGACGACGAGCGGATTGGTCGCGTTGTTGTTCGAGGGCGGTGAGAGCGGATTGGATTGCACGGATTTGGTCGGCTGACAAACTGGCGCCGGGTTTGAGGGAGTTCAGTTCTTGACGAACGCGTTGGGTGTCGCTTGCGTTGGGTGTAGAAGCCGGGGGTACTGCGTGGCTGACATGGAGTTCTTGGCTCCCGGATGCGGCACCTTGACCGCGTGTCTTGTCGCCAAGCTGTTCGAGCCGCTTGAGTTTCTCTTCCAGTTGCTTGACAGTTTGAGCCCGATCCGCCGCCTCTTTTTGAGCTTTCTGGAGCTCGTCTTGGTGCTGCCTGTTAATCCTCTTCACATCATCCTGAGTATCAGACATGGACTTCAGCAGCCGTTGACGCTCACTCTGAAGAGCAGCAAGCTCATTCGTCATAGCCGTCAACCTCCGTTCAGCCTCATCAAGAGCTTCATTGATGTTCGAGCTCTGGTGTTGCTTTTCTAGTTCCTGGAGTCGCTCACTCAAACGACGGCGCTGCTCCTCAAGAGCTTCAAGAGCAGTTAGGATGGCTTCGAGCTGAGCGGCCGAGAGTGAATCACCGGGTTTCATGTTACTCAACTGTTCCCTCAACCGTGCGTTCTCCAAGCTTTCTGCCGCTGCGGTCTCGGTGGCGCGAATCCGGGCTCTATCAAGGCGTTCGAGGCGTTGAACATTCTCTTGCAGGGATTTGACCAACCTGTCTTTTTCTGCAAGAGTGGCCTGGATTTTGCGCACCTCGTTCAGGTGATCTTCTTTCATACGGTCGAGTTCCGCCTGGATCTCATTGAGACTTTGCATGAGCCTCTCCTTGTCCTTCTTCGCTCTGGTCGCTTCATCGTTGAGTCCACGGACCTTCTGCTCAGCATTCGCAAGTTCTTGCTCCAACCGCACACGATCCTCGTCCAGAGCAGCACTACGCTGTGCAGATGTCGAGTTTGCTTCGTTAGCGATTCTTTGAGCGACTTCGAGTTTCCTCTCAAGAACTCGGATTTCGTCTTCTTTTTGCGTAATGGCCTCTTGTTGTTTACGGAGTGCTGCGTCTTTTTCTCTGGTCAAGTCTTGAAGCTTCTTCAAGTTCGCTTGGTCGTTCTCGGAGAGTTTGGCGACGATTTGTTCAGAGGCGGAGAGTTTGTCTTGAAGACCCTTGTTGCTCGCACCCAAATCCCCAAGTTTGCGTTCAACCTCATGAATGCGATCGTTCATGGCCTCCAACTCGTTCTCCTTCTCAGCGATACGTTGTTGAAGCTCCAATTCCTTCGCACGAGACGCAGCGAGGTCATCAATCGCTTGTGTCGCGCGCTTCTCGACCAAAACGAGGTGCTCGAGCAGTTTCGCACGTTCTTCGTCAACGGCGGACTCGTTTGCCTGTTTGTTTTGGAACTGCTCGCGCTGGAGTGAGTCGACTTGGTCTTGAAGTTGACGGATTGTGGAGTCTTTCTCGGCGAGAGATTCTTGTTGTTTGAGAGCGTTGGCTCGGGTTTCTTCTTTCAAGCTCTGGAGTTGTTTTTTCAGAGCGGCGATGTCGGATTCGAGAGCACTCGCGTTGGATCGTTCAGCGGAAACCTGATCATTCAATGTCTGGATCGCTGTTTCCTTCAATTTGATGTCGGCGGCGAGTGTCTCCACCTGGCGCCGTGCAGCTTCCAAATTGTTGTTCCCGTCCACAAGTTGCTGTTCCGCTTCTTCAAGCCTCTTCCTGAAATCAGTAAGTTGCTGCATCAACCTCTCAATCTCCTGCTCCGCCTGCGTAGCCCGTGCCTCCGCAGCCACAAGCTGTTCCTTCAACCTCGACACCTCCTGACTCGACTTTGCAACCTCCTCCGTAGCCTTTTTCCTCGCCGCATCCAAAAGCCGCATCAAATTCGATTTTTCCTCGGAGGCACGCTCGTTTTCTTCTTTGAGGGATGCGAGTTGAGCGGTTGCTTCGTCGGCGCGTTTGCCGAATTGGGAGAGTTGGTCTTTGAGGCGGGTGTAGTCTTCTTGGTGTTGCTTGGATTGTTGTTCGGTTTTCTCTTTTTCGGCGGAAAGTTGGGCTTGGAGAGAGTCGGATTGGTCCTGGGCGCTTGAGAGGCGCTGCTGAGTGTTTGCGAGCAGGGCTTTGAGTTTCTGCTCTTGTTGGGCGTGTTCGTCTTTCGCTTGACGTTCGGCGGCCAACTTTCTTTCTGCGCTCGCCAACGCCGCTTGAGCATTTTCACGTTGCGTCTTCTCGTTATTCAACTCAGTCGCGAACTGGTCCCTCTGTCGTTCTGCACTAGCCTGTGCATCTTGGAGGTTCCGGCTCGCGTCCTCCAATGCCGCTTCGAGCTCCGAGATTCGCTTCTCTTGATTCTCAAGGGATTCTTTGAGCTTGGCGTCACCCGCGTTCAAGGCAGCACTGACCTCAGCGTTTCGCTTTTTGGCCTGATCCAACTGGGCATTCAGGTTCGCGATTTCTTGCGTTTTCTGATCGACAAGGTCTTTGAGCTGGTTGGAGTTGGAACCGATTTGCGAGAGCTGATCTTCGAATGCTTTCAATTGAGACTGGAAGCGATCCTGTGCCGCGGCGGATTTGGTCTTCTCGTCTTGCAATTCTTTCTCCAAAGCGGCCTTCTTAGACTCACTGGTCCTGATCGCAAGCTCAAGCTGAGCGCTCAGATCGGCGTTATCCTTATCCCTCTGCTCGAGTTTGTTCTTCAACTCCTCCATACTTTTGTTCAACTGATTGAACGCCTCTTCCAATTGTCGGATCTTGGCGTTGAATCGATCTTCATCATTCTGCGCCTTGGTCTTCTCAGCGTTCAGTTCCACGATAAGCGCACTCTTCTCAGCCTTCTCTTTCTCTGCACTGGCACGGAGTTTGGAGAGCTCGCCTTCCATGGCCTCCAAACGTTGCTCACCGCTTTCAAGCATCGTTTTGAGGTTTCCTTCGCGATCTTGCAGGGAAGCCAATTCGTCGGCCCTCCTTTTTGCGGCGTCAAGTTCTTTCGAGAGTGAGGCTTTCTCGGCTGAAACGCGTTCTGTTTGTTGCTTTTGTCCGGCAAGCTCATCCTTGAGTGACTGGATTTCGGTCCGGAGGGATGTCTTGTCTTCACCGCATTGACGCTCTTTCTGGGCCAAGTCACCCATCTGGGATGTCAACGAGGAAACCTGGGATTTGAGATTAGCGACCTCACGATCCGCGGCGATTTTGGCTTGGTTGGCAGCATCCAGTTGATTCTTGAGTGTAGTTATCAAAGACTCGCTATCCATCTTGGCTTTGAGGAATTCCTGCTCGGCACCGGCCTTTTCCGCTGCAAGCCTCTCCATCTCACCCGCCGCGTTCTGGAGCTGTGCCTTCAAGTTCTTTGCATGCACCTCCGCTTCCAAAGCAGAAGCACGCGCATTGTACAAAACGGCCACAAACGCCATGTTGAGGTTCTTGCTCCCGTTCACGATGTCCTCGGGTGACGTAAACTGACGGCACCCCATCCGTTCTGCACCTTCCAACACACGCTCACAACGAGCAAGAATGTTTGATTCGGCGAGGATTCCCTGAAGGTCCATTTTGGGGTCCACGTTTTCGGGGGTTAAGAAGGAAACCAAGTACGCGAGACACACACCGTCAGACAGGTCGTTTCCGAAATTGTTCGCTTGGCGGGGACATTCGGCCTTTTTGAGGCATTTGTTCATCCATGCTAAGAGGGCTTTTTCGTTGGAGTTGCCGGCGGGTTGTTTTTGGACGGCTGCGCGGGAGAGTCTTGCAGAGGGGGGATCGCTTCCGAACGTTCCGGCGATGTCTTGATTTGAGGACGACGGAGGGATGGGTGCGACTTTGGACAAAAGACCAATCTTCAAATTTTTAAGATTTGACCGCAACAAACGAAGGAGGGTGGGAATGAAGAATTAGAAGGAATTATTCGTCCGAAGTCACCAATGGTTCTAAATCATGCACTGTTCCCAAGCCCAGTGCAAATCCGACCTCACGCCTTACTCGTCCCTTACTCCTCTAAACGTACCTTAATAATCTGCCAAACAACCCCCAAACACAAATGCGGCACCGCATTCTTAATATCCTCCGGCCCAATATTATGAACCTGCACCCCGATCGCCTTCACACCCGCCAACGCTTTCTGCAAGTTCTCATGCATATGAATAGGAGACTTAGGTTTCCTATGAAGTCCCTTTTCGTCAATCGTACCCGACTGAGAATTGTTGACGAGCTTGCATAACAGGAGACCATCTCGACAGGCTTCAAAGAGGGCTGTGCCTTTTTTGGATATGGGGAGGACTTCTTTGAGGTCCGCGTCGTCCTTGAGCTCGCGGTTGATCCAGTCTACATAGGCGGCTGTTTCGGTTTCGGACCAGAAGTGGTGGGCTGGGGTGAAAGCGAGAGGTGGGAAACGTTAGGTAGTTGTTTTACTAAAACTGGAATACTGCCGTCGAGCAACCCAGCACGGACAGCCAACACCCAATCTTATTGAATTACGTTACTTACTTCCGTTCCCTGCAGCATTAAATCCTGATTTCTGGGATTGTGGAGGTGTGCTAGGCACCTCAGCGAAATTGGTCGCGGGCTCGCGCATTGTTGCTTTTCTTATGATCAGTACTTTACAACTGATACAAGATGACGTATATTCAAGTTCTTACAATAGCGTGTTTCTTTCGCTGCGTTGTGGTTCAGACTAGGAATTACAAAATCGTAGGGAAGTTTTATAGCTTTTCTACGAAGTTGTTACAGCAATCATGAGAAACAAACAAAAACGCGCAAGCATATGTGAATGTGATCCGAATGAACCAATCAGGGCTTGAAGAAGAGGTAAAAGCGTATCCCCCCCTTGCTCGAAGACAATGCGCGTTTCGTTTCAGTCCACCGCGACGCGCGACGTGGCCTGTTGCGATCGATAACGCTAATGACAGCGAGAGTGCCGCTCTCCCAGCTGCAGACCTTTGAAATTAGCTCTGTAGCAGTTTCTAATCAACAAATTTGGTTATACTATCAACGACTATCAACTGCCCTCATTGTTCTTAGGGCGTTTACAGAACTATTCCTGTCAATGATGAAATTGGATCATACCTGAACAAATACAAAAATGTATATCAGTGTGTGCCCAGATCCGTCAACAAGTTCCGATCCAAAGGACAACACAATCCAACACAATCGACCAATACTTACCCCACTTCCCGTTAACCATCCAGTCACGATCCACAGCGCTCAACTGCTTTTCTTGCCCCTCCTTCAAACCAACCGCCACATTGCTCTTACAGGTTCTTAGTGCCAATATAGCCGGAGCTTTTACGTCCGAGTTTTGGGCGGAGAATGTGGTCGACATGTAAGGTCCAATGGCCTCTTGGAATGACGTCGTTGTTGGCCATTCGCAATCGTAGACAAGCTATCGAGTGTTATTTCGACGTCAGTAAGTCAGGTATACGCGATATGAAGTGCCATTCGCTTGAGTGGGTTCTGTTTTCCTGACCTTTCTGTAGTTCAAATCGCCCTTGAAAATCACGAGAGACGAAGACTTGCTATTCCTTGATTTGTCGAGACCGAACACGCTGTTAAGCCAGCTCTTGCCGACGGCTCCCATATCCCAGAAGGAATGGGGCACCGTCCAAACTGGGTGGACTTCGATTTTCCAAGAACCCGTTTCAAGATGAGAGCGCCATTGGGCCAGGCGAGGAGGTGTGGACGGTGGGATGTTTGCGTCGCCTGCAGAAGTTGGCACGCTGGAGTGTAATGTCTTGGCAAACCTTTGTGCGGCATCCAGTGTCCATTCAAAGTCGGCGACTGTTGTATCCGATACCTTTCATATTTGTACAAGATAACAAGATTTTCAGTCCGTGAACACGTCTCATGCAAGAATCTAATGGGGGTGTGAAATTGGCCCGAATTGAAAACGGAAGAGAAATACTCACAAACCAAGGATATTCTTTGACGTGAAACACGACTTCCGATGCGAGGCCCGAGTGTACCATCCAGTCGGCCAAGCACAAGTCGACAAACAGCTCGAATCCTGGCAAACGCATTCCGTTAGTTTGCTATCAAGACTTGGACGACCTTGAATCCTCGTATCTTCTGCACGCACCTGCATTATCTAGTACAATATCAATTCTGACATTCTTCAGAGGTTTCAAGTACGCCATGACCTCGTCTATGTCATTGACGATAATTTTGGAATGCGTATCTGCCAGCTTCTCCTTATCAGATGTCTGCATTGCCTGCACAGAGGCTTGTTGTTTTGTATCGACATGGAGCGATAGATCCGTTTGATTTCCCCACAAAGAAAACTAATATTAACGTCACAAATCGTAGTGAAAAGGGTGAGTTACAAACGAAAGGCAGTCGCGGCAACACCAGAAACATGATCGCTGGACTGGTCTCCTAAATAAATTTAGACATTTCTCCAAGTTTCGCATTACTTACTTGAAAGAAATCCCGAAGAATCACCGCCTTTTGTTCATCTGCCAATGTCGCGGAGCAGGCTTTGTCAAGCTGGTTCGATAGTTCGGCTATAGACTTCAGGGATCCATCGAAAGCTTTCTAATGAAAGGGGAGGGAACAATAATGAGCGCTGAGACCTCTGAAGGAGGCTGCTTTGAATAGAAACACACCTGTTTCTGTTTCCGAAAGACATCGTATTCACGCCAATTCTTCGAAATTTGAAATGCTTGTCTTATTCTGCGATACTAAAAAGTGGGTTTCAGTGAATTGGAGGAATGCTAATGTGCCACTCCACATCAAGGGATTCAACCTACCATATAGCACTCAACGAAGAGCCAAGGAGCCGAATACCAAGTCTTGGTGCCTTTAGAGGGCCAGTATTCCTTGATGAGATAGTTCCATACTTCGGCGTCTTCCAAATGGTCTTTGATCAGAGCGAGAGGTTTATCGTGCTGCAGGAAATCGGAGAGGGTATTGGCCTTTAGGGTTTGTTACGGGATCCAATATGGATAGATGTTCATAAGTACCTGCATCTAGAGGCGAATGAAGTTGACCGGGTCAGCTTGTGCAGATGGATATCACTCGTCTTTAGATCAAATCCCAAGTCGTCCAGATAATATCTTAATCCCTATCCGGCTGTCTTGAACCTCGAAGGTCTGGCGCTTTGTCAGGTGCCTGGCTGCCCTTTTAGCCAACATGAAGGCTTCTTACCTCATATTTCATCTCAGCAATCATGGCGATAACGACCCTGGCCTCGTCCGCTTTCCTCTGCAAGTTTTCGTCGTTTTTGGCGTTCGCGAGAAGCCCAAGTTGTGATTGAGCTCTGTAGAGATCATCGATCGCCTTCGTTACGATGACCGGCATGCGATCTCTAATGGTAATGTGCGCAAAGGAATCCTTGACCGTCCCCCGCAACGGAGGCCGCGGGAACGGTGCCGGTGAGGTTTTCGCTGGCGGGAGTTTCGAGGGCGGCGTCTCAAAGTCGGCCATTTTGCGGCTTGTCATGGGTGTCCCACAGTCACGTCAAAGTCTAAAAATGGGTCCGAAACGAAAGACGCGTTCGACAACAGCGGAAGATCGGAGTCCGAAACGACGCCAAGGGGCGGATGGGTCGTCGGAGTTGCCGCCAGCGTCTGAAGAGATCTCGGCGAAGGGGGTGGAGGAATCGGGATCTTTGAGCCATGAGTCGTCGACGGGTCCAACTACTCGTAGCCGTCGCAAAGCTGCAGAGACTGCAAATGAGAAGTTGACAACAAGATCAGCGCCATCAAAGTCAAAAAAGGCAACCAAGCGTGAACAGGTTTCGACACAGGCAACTCAAAAGGAGTCAAAGAAAGAGGTGAGGCTCTACGTGATGCTTAGATCTCGGCCGTTCTCGACCTTCAACAAGGAATTCACATTTGTTTTGCTTTCAGACTCCAACTGAAGACCCAAAGGATTCAAATACGTCTTCAGAAGGAAAATCTGATGGAAACCGGAACTACTGGCTTGTGAAAGCAGAACCGGAATCTCGACTTGAGAAAGGTGTTGATGTCAAGGTTGGTTTGTGGACGCCGCAGCCGCCCGGTTAAATTGAGAGATTTGGGATGGACCCTCGATCGATTCATGCCGATGGAGCGCCGGTGAAAGGAAGGTCTCATCGGAGTAAATTACTTTTCTATCAATGTCTTTGGCCCATTCAGTTCAGTATCGACGACTTGAAGGAAAAAGGTGTCAGCACGTGGGATGGTGTCAGGTATGAGACACCTAAAGTAATTTTCACTGTCCGCTTCATGAATTGCCATCTCAAACTTCTCACAAATCATAGGAACCATGAAGCGAAAAATATCCTCCGTGATAAAATGAAGGTATGTCGTCAAATGTTGTCATTGGTCTTCCATCGAGCATTTTAACGACAGAAACATCGATGTCAAAAAACACGACCATTTCATATGGACAAATGAAGATTGGTGATTTGGTGAGTGGGTAGGATGATGTTCGCCCCAGCTTGTCTGCTCGCTTGAATGTGCTCTCAGAACCTCACACATTTCCTTGAATGTCGGACCAGTGTTTCTTCTATCATTCAAACTGCAAAAAGCCTGGGATCGCGGGGATCGCGGAAGTCGTTAGAGAAGGGTATCCCGACTTTACCGCCTTTGACCCTAAACATCCCTATTATGACCCGAAGAGTGAGAAAGACAAGCCCAAGTGGTATATGGTAATGTTTATTATTTTCTTGATCCTTATGAGCCAAGTATCGTGATGTTGCAGTGATTTTGTTTTGTTATCGCCGAAGTCGGAACTTCCAAGTTTACGATGAGGGTTGTGAGCATTGTACCTCCATTTCGAAATCGGTGGATAATGCACGAAACGGTAGCATTTTGATGGGTTCTGGACTATATCCTATGTGGAAGTCGATGAGAGAAATGATGCTAACGTCGATTTCCTTTCAAGGTGGATGTCAAGTACGTTCGACACCTCAAGAGATTTGTTTCGCTGCGTGAACTTCAGCAACGGAACGACAAAGAGCTTTCCGACATGGCCTTGCTCCGTAGGGGTAGACTTTCTGTTCAACCCGTGAAAGAGAAAGAATTCAACTTCATCTTAGAACTATCCGAGCAACCAGATCCACATGAATGAAGGCCCGTCCTGAACTCCGGGGTAGACGTCACGTCCGAGTTCCTTAACAATGCCTGGATGTGTCATGTTTGGGTCGAGAATATTTATGAACAACCTTCACATACAGCTAGTTACCTTTCCAGATAAATGATAGACATAGTTACTGCCATCAGATGAACGAGGCTTTTGAAATAACCGTTGCTCCCTCGACCTTTGTCGCCCCTAATCAACAGTAATGTGCATGGCCGATGTGTTGCCCAAGATGTCCACAACAGGAAAACATGATAGTTTTCCGCCATATTTCCCGACAAATAGCCATGTGCCATGTGTTTCTGAATGTAATGGTCTGACCATGAGTCGCTTTCTTGAGTGCGTTCTCCATTTTAGTCTCAGTGCGCTGAACAAGGTTTTTGAGCTTGGGAAGCTTCTGTGTTCCCTTCAGTGTAACTCAATCCGTCTGAGTCTGAAAAGCGGTCCGCGTAAAAAGGAGCCAGGTGAGCGAGCGACGGTGCGACTGCAAAGGCTCCCATCGGCGCCAACAATCTCTTCAATCGTTCTTTTGATGTATCGGGCGGTCTCTATTTCGCACGGAGTTACCGGGAGACGATGGAGAGGTCATGGATGTGTGATGATGGGTTGTCCCATCACATCATGTTGAGCGGACGAACAGAGAACGACTGTCGACCGCTGCAAGGAAGACACATGCTAATTCTATGAACTGGCCGTTCTGATCATATACAGCTCTTTGTTCTACTTTCTACCTTCACTTCCTCGACCGCACCGATTCCTGTTTGTCTCTTGTGCCCCTGTTGTGCTGAAAGGCGATGTATGGAGCAAAGGACGTAGACTTGAAAGAGACGAACATACAAGTCGTTGTTCGCTTGAGGTAAACGGTTTCATCCGTCAAAACGCGTATCAGGTCGTCAATCATCGATGGGTTTGATGGCTAGATGTTTTGAATCAAAATCGTTCTAATCCTCCGTTTGGGTGGCACGGTTGTACGTCGCTGACTGTCAATATAGACCTCGCAACAACAAAGAAATCAAAGAAAATTCTCCCGTATGCATCACAGCTAATGCTTTGAAGGGGCGGGAGGTCCACCTGAGGGCTGGAAGTGCCGACCCCACCAAGACCTACACGTTCGACAAGGTTTTTGGGCCTGATGCGGAGCAGGAACTCGTGTTCAATGATGTGGTGGCCCCCATGTTGGAGGAGGTAGGCTGTGTGTTTCTACTATGTTGCGTGGATCGACAGACGATGTCGACTATTTGGAGTATTCTTGCCCACGAGTAACCTTTGTTTTCGTCCCGAATTTTCAACATTTCAGGTCCTGACGGGCTACAACTGCACAATCTTTGCATACGGTATCGAGATCGTTCATGACATCAAGCTTTGCCCGCCTGCTTTTGAAGTCTTTCGTTTCCCACTGTGCGATTTCCTCTAACCAACTTGCTACGATTTGCGATTCCGGTTTCCATACAAACAGGCCAGGTAGGTCGTGCGTTCAAAGGCATCTAGCGTTTGGTTTGGAATGAGTCTCAGTGTCCTTAATAACGTACTTTCTCATCACGCGCTCTATATCAGACTGGCACGGGTAAAACGTACACAATGGAGGGTGATTTGGGCAACATAAGAGGCCAAAAGGCCGGTATCATTCCCCGAACGCTGTACCAGCTCTTCGACAAACTCGAAAATGATCGTGCGGAGTACTCTGTCAGGGTGTCGGTGAGTTCAGCATTGTAAAAGGGCAGTGATTTTCGCCGCTGCAGAGATCCAAACTAATCATTTACTATTCCCCTGTCAAGTTCATTGAACTGTACAACGAAGAACTCCGAGATCTACTTTCTTCTGAGGATGATTTCCGCAAGCTCCGAATATTCGAAGATTTATCTCGGAAGGGCTCAGTGCTTATCCAAGGACTGGAGGAGATTCTCGTCAAAAACGCGACAGATGTCATCGCGATTCTTCAGCAAGGGTCGAACAAGCGACAAATTGCGACAACCAAAATGAACGAACACTCGAGGTTCGTGGATGAAAAGGTCCTGATGTGGACTTTATTGAGTTTTCGGACATGGTACTGACATCACAGCACTCGATGGACTTTGCAAGTCGATCACATTGTATCTTTTCAATAACGGTGCACATCAAAGAAGCGACTCCGGACGGGGAAGATTTGCTTAAGGTGAAGTGCTGACAAAACGGTTGTTTTTGAATCTGTGAGCACAAGGCGAAACTCACGCATCCATATCCTTTCTCATATCATTCACAGGTCGGCAAGTTGAACTTGGTTGACCTTGCTGGTTCGGAAAACATTGGTCGATCTGGGGCCGAAAATAAAAGAGCAAAAGAGGCCGGGATGATCAATCAGGTTTGCATTCCATCGCCAACGTTTACTGAAGAAGAATCCAGAACTGACTTTGATTTGTTTCCCGGATCGGGTTTGTATTGGAATCTATTGTCTATCTTCAGAGTCTTCTGACCCTCGGGAGAGTCATCAATGCGCTGGTCGACAGGTCACCACACATTCCATATCGGGAGAGTAAACTTACTAGGCTATTGCAGGACTCACTCGGTAGACACTGTCCAAAATTTCCCCCCTCTTTTGCCCCCGAATGCCTCCGATTGATATTGATTGTTACTGAACATTTTTACAGGTGGTCGGACGAAGACATGTATTATCGCCGCAGGTAAGATGTACCGACATTGACGAACACATCTCCCAAAATCTCGCATCTAAGAACACTTTTGACTCACATTTCCGCGTTCACACCAGTTTCCCCCGCAAAATGCAACATTGAAGAATCGATTTCGACCCTGGATTATGCTCATCGTGCAAAGAACATCCGTAATAAACCCGAAGTCAACCAGAGGATGACAAAGAAAGCATTGATTCGGGAATACATCAACGAAATCGAGAGGCTGAAGGCGGACTTGCTGGTATGCTTCTCCCCCGTTTGGTTTGGATGGTTTCCTGCTCGAAAACATGCCACTGACTGAGATGATATAATGTCTTTCGTTCGTTTTTGTAGGCAGCTCGTGAGAAAAACGGGATTTACTTGTCATCCGAGGTAATTTGACTTCCACATACCTGATTGCGTCCTCCTTCCAACCTCATGTTATGGTGCTCACATGATTTTCCTTATGGCAGACGTATAATACCCTCGTGGATGAGAACCAAAGCCATAAAGATCAGCTGGAGGAAATTTCGAAGAGCATCTCGGCCAAAGAAGAATTGATCCAGCATCACGCGAAAAAATATCAGGAGCAAATGGATCTTCTACATCATAAAACTTCCCAATTGGATGCGACTTCGGCCGAGTTGGAACAAAAGAAAAGTGAACTGGATGAGGTGATGGACGAAATGAGGAGGACCAAACAGCAGCTTACCGAGCAAACGGTTCTCACAAGGTAAGAAATCCTTGACGAATTTGCTACGGGCGGGAAAAGTGATACTAATTGAGCACCTTATCCACGATGTTTCCATTTCCAGGGCGCACGCCGAAACGGAAAAGCGGTTGAATGCTCTCGCATCGGGGCTTGTGGCCACTTTGAAATCCAGCGTGCAAGATTTGTATGGGTTGCATGAGAAGCTTGGTAAGTCTTACCAGTTGATCTTCGTTGTTTCTGAGTGTTCCGTCATATTTATCTTCACCGCCATCCCCCCACAGATCGCAAGAGTGCTATTGAGCTCGAAAACCTGCGTCTCTTCCAAAGCTTTCAGCAAACCCTGCTTTCCCAGATGTCCGACATCAACAGTCAGGTCTCAGACATTAAGCATGCATCTGAAACGCTGATGGATGGCCTGACAGGCAAGATGACCGAGTTTCTGGGCTTGCAAGAAGAGGTATTGATACACATCTGTACCTGATGATTGTTGTCGCCACCTTTGATGGGAGTACTTATTTCACACGGTTTTGCGGCATTCCCCAATGCAAAGGCAGTTTCTGCAGAGAAGGCGACGCTCGAGACGGACCTCACTCAAGTCAAATCCACCACTAGCGAACTTTATCAACAGTCGGAACAGCAATTACATGCCCTCGCCGATTCGAATGAAGGACATTTGACCCAGTTGGATAGGATTGCA
Organism: Quaeritorhiza haematococci; assembly: GCA_027596845.1. NCBI lineage: Eukaryota > Fungi > Chytridiomycota > Chytridiomycetes > Quaeritorhizaceae > Quaeritorhiza > Quaeritorhiza haematococci. The sequence continues at coordinate 2,935 of JADGJF010000359.1, read as the reverse complement.
TCGTCGATGTCGAGGTCGATGACGGAAAGGCAAAATAAGATGCGTGATGCTGCGAATGTAATGGTTCAGAATGTGGTTTCGACTTTGGCCGAGTATCGACAAGAGGTAAGTTGTGAAATTTCAATTCACGTTCGAAAAATGATGCGTTGTTTGGAAATGAGGTGCTAATGGGATGGTTTTCTCATATTGTTCCTCTTTTCTGGATGAGTAGATGTCATCATGGACGGATTCTCTTCGAGGAACGTTCTGCGAAATGGTCGAGGCGATGAAATCCCACGTTGTAGCCCAAGAGCAACATCACCATCGAATGTACGATGTTATCATGTCGAATGCCGATAAAGAGGTCAGTTGAAAAGCGTGTGAGCTCGTACATCTTCCGGTTTGAATGTCAGACTTCTCTTTCAATTCATGCGAAGCTCACTTATTTCCACTTTCCGTTTGGACTTCAGTTACAAGTACTACGCCAGCACAAACAACAACTTGAGCAAGCCTTGATTCAAGAGCAACAGAGAAGCTCTGCAATGGAGGCCTCCCTAATGCACGATATTGGTCAGCTTATTTCAACATACACGTCTCGGTCCCGCAATGCTTTCCAGAGCCAGATTGAATTTTCGCAAAATGCGACAGAAAATTACGCAAATGATATCCTTCTTGTTACTGGAAATGGAACCGTTGTTGTCGCCTGTTGTCATTTCACTTTTTTCTTTTTCCCATGATTGTCCTTAACTCTTGCTTCCTGCTGTGACTGCTCTTTGATCCAAAACGTCTGAGAAAGACGGTTACTGAGGCGACGAACGTTATGTCTGATATCGCATTGGACCAGTGGAACTTTGTCGACGCCCGCTTAGAACCAAAAGCCAAAGAGTTGGATGACCACCTTAGTATCGGAAGACAGGTATTCATGCGTTATTGAATCTTCCCCGTCCCAAGCGCGGTTGGCGTATAAATTTTAGCTAATGTCCATTTCTCAATGTGCAATAGCGATTCTCTCAACAAGCCGACAAGCTTTCTGAAAGTTACCGGTCACTAGAGAAAACGGTCGTTGATGAGTCGAATGCCGCTGCTGCTGTTCTCGAGGATGGCAAGGATCAGATACATCGCACTACACAAGAAGGTAAGTTTCTTAACACTACAAACTGATCACTCCTGGGATGAATGGAACGCATTCTCATATCCTCTTCCATTCCTTGCACCATTGTCGAAAAGCGATGTCGTCATGTTCTGAGTATCATTCGAATCTCAAACGCAAGACATCCGATCTTACCGAATCAGTATCTGGTACCTTCAAGCGAATACATGTGGAAAGGGCCGCTATGGTTGATGATGGACGGAACCACATCGGTGGATGGAAGCACACGGTACGGACTTCACTTTGGATTTCGTTGACAAATCTGTACCGTCCGCAGTCATGCTCCAGTTTGCGGATTCTTTTCGCTGGATAGAACAGGATGATTAAATCGCTTGTTCATTTCTCAGTTGCGTGACTTTGGCGACACCGTGGATTCAAGGCACGCGAATATCTCCCAGCATATTACGCAGTCTAGGAACGAGATCGCGTGTAATCAATTGGCGGAAGACCAACCGACTGGCAAAACCCCCAGGAAACGGGGATTCAAGTAAGTTCAACACGTTTTGGTGAATGAGATTTGGTGTGTTTGACATGACCAGAAAGTGTCTCTGATGTGCATCTTGCTGGAAACAAGGATTCCATCCTCATGGCGCCTCACCAAAAGTCACGACGAGATCCTGCGCGATTTCCGGGAGCGGAACGGGACGCTTATGGAAAACGAGGACACGGATATCATGGGAGATTTCGGGGATGTTGTATTGGACTCGAGTTCCATCGACTCATTTGAGGGCAGCACCGATGATTCGATTTTTCCCGATCCCACACCACAAGGATCAGAGAGCACTTCCGCCAGCAGTCTCGGGTTCCAACCGTGGGGTACCATGACTCCGAGTAAAAATTCCGTCGGAGGAGGGACAGGGAGCGAGCAAGTTGTCGCTGGGTCGGCTTTGGGGATCAATGTGGCAGGAGGGAACACTGGTGGTGCGGGTGGACAGTTGGGGACAAGCAAACTGCCCCGTCGACCAATATCTTTGGCGGCCAATGCGAAGTTTGCGCGCAAGGCCGTAGACAGTCCTTTGCGCAACGTCAGCGGGAATGGAACGAAGACATCGCTGCCGGGCTTATCTGGTGTTGCAGCGCCTGCGGCGGAGGCTCTTGGAGTGAGGCCAAAAAGGACGGGATCTTCGTCGAGCAGCAACATATGACATGTGCCAGCCGCCTGAAATCCCCCTTTTTAAGTCTTCCATTGGTTCTCTCTAGTATTTAACTAATCTTTGGGTTTTCTGAGCAAGGTCTTTTCCCCTTGATGAAAATTGTAGTTCGCCCCGCTTTTGATTTTCCCTTAGCTTTTGGTGAAGAAGGGCACCACCCCGTAACATTGGAAAACTCTTGTAAAAATGCCTCCTTGTGATAATTCGGATACCTTGGTTAAACTACGATGGGTTTTGGAAATGGGAACCAGAATGTGAACTAAATTTGAATAGAGGAGTTCTTTCATCCACACCAAAACGCATAATTTTGTGATACACTCCAGGTCCATCTGGGCGTGAGCGCTCTGGGTGAGCAGACTTGTCTCACCTTGTGCTGCGCCGCTCACGTGGGAAAAATTTCCCGTTGTCATAACAAAAAAAATACGTCGTACACGTTGACCCTCCCTTTCACAGGTTTTTTTTGTTTTTTCACGGAGCCAGCCATCCACACACATCACCATAATGGGTCCCAAGAAAGGTATGTATGCGCGCCAGATCCATGCCGGCATGCTGCCGATGTGTGCGGCGGCGTTTTCGGAGGGAGGAGCGGACCTATGTTCGTTCGCGTTGTGGAGGTGGTCTTGCCGTTCGGGGGCGTTTTGGGGCATCTTGGAGG
>JADGJF010000358.1:0-22509 GCA_027596845.1 Quaeritorhiza haematococci | reverse complement strand
CCACCTGCTATTGAATTTGCGCCATCGACTGTTTCCTCCTGCCGTCCTGACTCAACACAGAATCACGCTCTCCGAAATCACCCCCAACTAGCTTGCCTTTGCCTCCCTCTGATCACTCGAGTCGTCACTCCGATAACTCGCACTGACAACTGTTCCCTCCTGCTCCCATATCCCACTTCCTTCTAACCAATTCCGTTGTCACTTTGTTCCTTGCAGTAGCAACTGGTTCCTTGCTCCCATGTCTCATCACCGATCCGTACCCTCCGTACCGTCACCCCACACCACCTGCTGTTGAAGTTGCGCCATCGACTGTTTCCTCCACACCACCTGCCTTTGACCTCCCGCCATCGACGCTTCCCCAACTCACCCAACCCCGCCTTTTTTCGTATCTCTACACCCCCCCTCCTTCCTCTGAACTTGTGAAATCGACCCTGTCTTCCCCTCTCGAAGCTCAACACTGAACCACGCTCTCCAACCTGACTCCACGGCGCCAGCAGCGGTTGCCTCTTCTCCTGTATCCATCTCGCTACCAAATCAACCTTGCTGTGGACACTTGCCTACCACCCTACCTCATCCACCTTCTCACCTTTTCCTTCGGCCTAGCCCACAGTCTGCACCCTTTGATCCCCGTCAGGACGTCCACTCTCCTCGTAACTAGACCCCAACGTCACTACAGTTAAAACCAATCGCTTTCACCTTCACCACCATACCTCTCCGACCCGGCTCTCCGACTTCGACCTCTCCCACATACAGCTTATGAACGTGCATCGTGTTGACCCGCACAACCCGTTCTCACGCCAAGTCAGTCCAAACACCATTCCTCATCCCCACCACAAACCTTCCACTGAAAATCCATCAACTGCATCAAGTCCGCCCAGTCATTCCAAGCTCACCAACTTACTGTTCCACGAGATTAGGAGGAATCCGCATTGTCAACTCCATCGCTCAGCTCCACGTTTCGGGAGAGGCTGTCTTCCCATGTCGACGTTGCCCAACCAAACCATCTCTTTTTCTTTTCCTTTCTTCGTTTTTTGGGAGATGTTTGTCCACTTGTCCGTTGTTCCCAACAAATTTTTGGCAACAAAGTGTCGTCCTTGGTTTTTCTTTTACCCCTTTCCTTCCCCTTTCCCCTCACACCTGTTCCCTTTTGCCTTCCAAAACGTAAGTAAGTGATGCGTCTGCTCGGTCAGTGTTTGAACCGCACATCCGATGTCCACGGTGTGGTCCCCTTCCGATGTTCCCACAGACTTCCAGCAGCACAACCAGTCGAAAGGCAGCAACTCGACATTTGCCCCATGTTTTGAAGTCGTTGCCCACAAAGCTACCCTCCAGGCTGTTCTTGGCCGCTGGTGATGACCATTTGGTTGATCGGTATGCGTTTGTTCTCTCCTCACGTAGATTTGTTACAGAGAATTCGTTGTATGAGAATGATCGCGAAGATGAAGGAGACATAGAAATTATTTTGTATTTTGTTAGAAAAGGATCATTCGAGTTATATGAGCGTCGTTTGAGACATCTCACCATACACTTGCCGCTTTATGATTGTTTTCGATCTATAGGATATCGTCAAGACTTTCGATGGGGCAATTACCATCATCCGAAGCGATTGAAGACAAAAAAATCATGTTGTGTTTTGATTTTGTCAAATTGGTTTCGAATCATGATCAACCATGTTTCCGCATATTTGTACATATACACCAAAATCCGGTCCCTGCGCACATTTTTGTATATACGAACCGCTGCGCAAGATGTTCAAGACATGGGATTGATTCACGAGAGAGGGAAACGATCGGCAGCGGCATGTCCCCAGAGCTCTTGCACAAATTTACACATACTTCTGGGAAAGGCATGGCTTTCCCCGCAGCTCCTCCTTTCTTTCTGAATGTGATGGGCACAAATAGTACGTGTGCATGGACCTTGCTCTCTTAATGTAAAACCAAAAATACATACAAATAAAGATGCATCAGATGAACCACAGATTACTGAACGAAACATATCAAAGATCCCAGCGACAATCCATTTCAGAGGCGTTTGGCTGCTGTGATAGATAGATAAGGGGCTTCGGGGAGATGGAGATGAAGTGAGAGACATGTAACGAGGACAAGCTAGCAAATATCGCTGGGATCGCTAGCCCAAACCATAATTTGATTTGAAGACCCGATTTCCTCCAGGTTGTATTGGCTGATCTGGCGAGTAAAGACCTATTCTTTGATGATGTTGCCTTGAACCGCACGAAGGCGGCCAAATAAACGTTGTTTTGGGTTTCACTTATGTCTAATTCTATCGAAGAAAGTGTTCTTGATTCCAAAGAACTAACGCAGCAGCATTGGGCAACGCGTATCGAGACTCAATATTGCATTCCATAAATGTTTACTGCCACATTTCCATTCCAGTAAGGTAGAGCTCCACAAACATCTAAGATACTCCCCGCCGGCCCGCGACCGCTCCTGCATTTTGTCCTTGATTGACTTTTTTATTGAGCGATGCTCCTTACACCAATATCAACACTGAGATTACATACATGACTTAAACATCAGTACTTCGTCCTATGGTACCCATTGTATTTCTTTTCATTGTGGTCATAGTCGAACTTCTGCACTTCTTGTGCTTCTCGTCGTGCTTCGTACTGTAGAATTCCTTCTTTTCTTGCTTCTCGTCGTACTTCTTTTGGTGCTCATCGTAGTCCTTGCCGCAGTATTCGTTCTTCTCATGCTTGTCATTATACTTCTCGCTTGTTGTCGTACCTCTTCTCATACTTGTACGAAAGAATCTGGACACAAAAAGAAGCGACACACCGAAAGTGATTGTCGTTTTCACATTGGCTTGACAGATCTGACAAGAAACCATCTCAATCTTTTGTGACCGAATGAACTTTAATGAAATAGTTTCCCCACTGGGTTTTCCCATTCCGTTGGCATAAAACTTGATCCCCTTCTTTCTCGATACCTCCTTATGCTAGAATCATACCCCTAAACACCGCCAAATGTTCTAACAATCATGCTGTGATGCCATCATGATCTCGTCGTTCACCCAAACTCGTCGCCCCAAACCATTTTCATGACGTCGAAAGGCGGTGATTCAGAAGAGCCCTAGGCCTACCTTCAAGAATGCGAGATTAAGACGTCCTTTTCCCAATGTCGTGTTGAGGGACTCCAACAATGTCATTCTTTTGTTGATGTGAATTCGAACCCCGCACCACTCCCAAACTCACCATGCAGCCATGCAGGGACACGTGTGGTTCATCTTTCCCCATGTGATCATGTTTCACACACACATCTTGGGAGGAGTTTGGTGAATGCTTCACCCAAGACGAGAGAGTTCAAGGGGATACGTACAGTCTCTGATTGACCATTTCAACCACTGCGTCGACCATCATGGCTACCCCTACCGCCGCTGCCGCCGCCGGGGCTGCAAAGAAAATCGCCATCCCACCGCTGCTCCTTCAGATTCTCACTCGTTACTCGAGGAACAAGCGCACCATCAACCGCACACTTCTTGCCCTCTTCTTGGGAAATCTCGCTTGGAGGATACGAAAAACATTCACCGAAACAAAAAAACACCAACAGCAGGTCAAGGCCCAACGGCAGAATGGCAAAGTCGTCCAGAAAATTACCGAGGACCTCTCCACCGATGAAGCCAGATCCTCAGTAGCCGGCGGGAAACGCAGGGGTCGTGGCAAGGACGACTCGAAGAAGGCACGGGCCGACGTAGACGCCGTCTTTTTCGCAAGACTCACCAAGCTTCTGAAGATTGTTATCCCGGGTGTCTCATCAAAGGAGTTTTGGCTTCTCAACCTCTTCTCGGCTTTCCTCGTCGGCCGCACTATCCTATCTGTATACGTGGCTGAACTTGACGGGAGGATTGTAAGCGCACTGGTTAGGGGGCAAGGCCGACAGTTCGTCTTGGGTATCTTGTACTGGATGCTCGTCGCTCTACCAGCAACTTACACAAACAGCATGCTTACATTCCTGCAAAACAAACTGGCTATTGGGTTCCGAACACGCCTCACAAACTACCTCCACGATAAGTACCTCGCAGACCTCACCTTCTACAAAGTAGGCAACCTCGACGACCGGATTAAAAACGCAGACCAGTGCATCGCGCAAGACGTGTCTAAATTCTGTCACTCGCTCTCGGAGCTCTACTCGAACTTAGCGAAACCGATCTTGGATACTGTCATCTACAACGCTCAGCTTGCGAGAAACGTGGGTGGGGAGGGTGTCGCAGGCGTGAGTCTTATCGTTCACTTGTCGGCGTGGGTTCTCAGGAAGCTGACCCCGTCCTTCGGAAAAATGGTTGCAGAGGAACAGAGGTTGGAAGGGGAGTTCCGCTTCGCTCATGCACGGCTTATCGAAAATGCGGAAGAGATTGCGTTCTATGGTGGGCACAAAGTCGAGAAGCAGCTCTTGGATAAAAACTACTTTGCTCTTGTGAAGCACATCAACGGCATCTTCAAGACAAAGATTTGGCACGGCATGCTCGAAGACTTTGTTATCAAGTACTTCTGGGGTGCTATGGGGATGGTCCTCTGTGCTTTGCCCGTGTTCTTCAACATCGAAGGGGCACAGGACAGCAACACCAGCGACTTGGGCTCACGCACTCAGAGTTTCATCACCAATCGACGACTTCTGCTGAGCTCTTCGGATGCCTTTGGGCGAATCATGTATGATTTACACCTTTTTCTTTGTATCCCTTCCCGACGTCTACTCCATACCCATTTCAGAAAGTCCTAAACCCAAATGCGCTTTCTTTTAGGTATTCTTACAAGGAAGTCACTGAACTAGCCGGCTACACCGCGCGGGTATCTCAACTCATTGATGTTTTCGAAGATATCCAGCAAAGCAAGTTCTCCAAAACTCTGGTTTCAAACGCAAAGACCGAGTTCCTGGACCGCCGGGGTGACATCGTCGAGTCCGAAATCATCGAATTCAAGAACGTGCCCATCATCTCACCCAACGGAGACCTCCTTGTCCGTGACCTGACTTTCACCGTCAAACCAGGAATGCACCTCCTGATCGTCGGTCCCAACGGTTCCGGGAAATCATCCCTTTTCCGCATTCTCGGCGGTCTTTGGCCGGTCTACGGTGGAACCATCTTCAAGCCCCCGATGAAGCGCATCTTCTACATCCCCCAGCGGCCGTATCTTTCCCTCGGCACTTTGCGAGATCAAATCATATACCCAGACACCCACGCCGACATGCAAGCCCGCGGTGTCACAGATTCCGATCTCCTGTCTATCCTCGAGGTGGTCCAAATCGGCGGGATCGTAGATCGTGAAGGTGGATTCGACGCCGAGAAGGATTGGAAAGATGTATTGGCTGGTGGGGATAAGCAACGTATTGCCATGGCTCGTCTGTTCTACCATCGACCTCGGTACGCCATCTTGGATGAGTGCACATCCTCCGTTAGCATGGACATTGAACGCATCATGTACACCCACGCCCAAAGCCTCGGTATCTCCCTCATCACCGTCTCGCACCGGCCGTCATTATGGAAGTATCACAACTGGATTCTCCAGTACGATGGGCAAGGTGGATACGTCTTTACTAAATTGGACGCGGAGAGACGGTTGGGGTTACAGGAGGAGAAGAATTCGATTGAGGCAAGGTTGATAGAGGTGCCAAAGTTGGAGAGGCGGTTGCAGGAGTTGTTGGAGATCGAGGAGGAGACGGCGAAGATTGCGGCTGTGTCACCTACCTCACCGACGAGTGTAAATGGGTCTTTGTCGCCTGTTGGGAAGGGGAAGGTTAATGGACAATCTGTTGCTTTTTGATAATTCTGTTATTGAGGGGATAAGAGTGAGATAAGAATGTTTGGTGGTACTGGTTTACGTTCACGTTTGAATTCCCAACAAAATCTTGCTCTTGCGATGTCACTGTGTTTTATATCTGTAAAAAGATTTCAAAATGGTGTATGTGTTTTGTTTTACAAGGAATATTGACAACATCTCGCCCACATAACTCTCACAACAAACCCTCATTGATGTACCCATTCTGTTTAAGCCATTCCATGGCCATGACCGCCGTCTGGACGGACGGCAACGCCACAATCCCTCTTAAAATGTACGACTTGAGCTGCTCCAACGTCACGGTATGGTGGACGTCGATGAGCTCTTCTGCGTCCCGTTGCTTTGGATCCGTGTCGAGTTCAGGATCGAGGACAAGGAAAGGAACGAAGCGGTTGCGGCACCATTTCACTTCGGCGATGCCCGGCGTGGAATCAGGGATGAGCCGGTGCCATGTGCCCCCAGTGAGGTGTGCCTCTTCAGAAAGTTCAGAGCGGGCAGTTTCGAAGATGCTTTTCAAAGAGACGGGAGGAAACGGTCAGGCGGATGGATGATGATGTGGGATTGATGGCCGTTTGTGTGGCGAATGGAAATAGAAAGGGAAATAGAGTTCTGAACAAACAGTACATTCAACTTACTCTTTGTGCTTTCTCTCATCGAAGCCTCCGGATGCGAATGTGTATTTCTGCCAACAGCAAAATTCAAGTCAGAACAACAGCAAGAGACCAGATACACCGCATCAAAATCAATACTCACCAGATCATTAGTGCCCTGTGCATACTCCACCAGAAGCGTCGTCGTTTTCTATGAATTATTCGGTTTTTTGAAGAGAGAAGGAGGGGTAAGAACGGAAAGCATGAAATCGGCAAATCCAGGATCACAAGGATCATTTTGGGCCTCATTCACTGCCCTTTCTATCACCTAGGAGTCCGTCATCATCGATCCACACCCCTCTTGCCCCCCCTCCTTTTTTTTGCCCGCTTTCTCCTCCCTTTCTCCTCCCTTTCTCCCCCCCTCGGAAAAAAGCAACAAATTCACTCCACGGAGACCGCCATCACACCTACAGTCTTTGTGTTGAACGGAAAGATCGTACAAAACGCCGGGACAGCCGTCATATGCCCCACGACGTCCCTGTTCGGATGTCAAATAACAATAAGAAAGGTCATACACCTACACACATACAGAGCTCATCACCGTACGCGTTGCTGCAGATGAGGATTTCGGCCGAAAACAATCCAAGGTTTAGGCTTACCAATCGATAACCCTGACCGACGTCGACACGCACGATGCAGAACGCAACCCCGAAAAAGGACAAAGACGGACGCATCAATACCACGATGAGCGAGGTAATAATTTAGAAACCAATCTTACATTCTAGGCCCCGGTCGCTTTCCTCCTCAAAGCAGTCTTCTACACACACAATGCCACACTTACCGTCCATCAGGATACCTAACCGTCCGGTTCCAAACCTTCAGATATCTCTTGAAGATAACCTCCTCCTTTTCCACCACAAACGGGTTCTCTTTCTGTACAGTCTTCTTCGGTAACCCTTCTGCCTCTGTCTGAATAGCCCCAGTTCCATTTACGAGGGTTGTTGAAGCAGGAGTAGAGGAGGTTGAGGGCGGATCAATTGGCACTTGCTCGAGATCATGGAGGCAGGTTCGGAGGGAAATTTGACGGACGGGAACGAGGGATGCGGGCGTAGAGGACGACATGGCGGGGCGGGAGATTAAGTGAGGGAGCTGGCGGAAGGGAAGGGAGGGCTGGCACGGAGCTCGAGAGGTGATCAATGAAAGGGCGATTGACCGCATTTAGCTGTTCAACGAAACTGTCAAGCTGTGAAATGCGGCGCTCACATGCACACGTTCGACACCAAGTAAGTTGTCGCAAGAATCTTGGAACCCTTATCAGATCTCAGCTTTGTCTGAGAACTTGTTCCAAGAAACTCATGACGTGCAGGACATCCACCGGACATACTCCGAAATCTCAAGCTATCAAAAACCTCACAGCTAGATAAGACATATCTGGGGTTGAACACATGCGTAAAAATTCGGAGCGAGTAGTGGGGTGGAGAAGATAGTTTGCATAGTTGATAGTTGATAGATATTGAATGGGACCAGTTGGAGGGTCATTGCAGAAGCAGTTGGGCAGATCCGCAGATATTGAGGGTATTTGTCGGGTTGTGGAATATCGTTCGCGATATTTGAGCATTGCAGTATTTTGGCTTTCTGGACACACATGTCTAGATTTGGATGGAATGAAGAACGCCTTTCAAGAGTCCTAGAGGGGGGAAAATTTCCTTACGACTTGCAAACGATTTTCCTTAAGCTTCAGGAATTGAAGAAAAACAAAAGGACTTCATCGTATTCGTGACAAAGATCAGTGTCTTCAAATTCTCAAAGCAGTTCATGAAGGAACAACGGAGACAAGGTAGCATCATGTACGTGCAGTTGCAACTAAAACGCCGGTTCTGTTATTCTACCAAAAACGCGCTGGAGTGAGTGGTGGATGAATATTGAACGATGGCAGGGTGCTTAATCGCGTATGTACGGAAAGACGTCGCCGTTGTGTGGTTGATCGATTTCTATTTCACATCCGAATCATAAGCGAGGTCGAAGGAATCGGAAACCCAGAAAAAGTCGGGAAAGTAGCATACTTAGTTGGGTGTAATAAGAGTTCAAGGATTCCTCGTATTTTCCTTCAGTCGTTTGTTCAATCGCTCTAGATCTTAGCGCTCTACAAGTATAAATGTTCGACATGATTGTGGGTCAGCCAATATGCACCGTCACCCCACTCCTCACACCACAGCAACTCATACGCTTGAAGTGTACGTGGCAGTATACGCTCTTTTTGCACATTGCATGGGCATATTGGACTACTTCTCTCTAAATCCTTGTCTTCGAAAAGGCAAGCTCATCAAGTCCTCAGTAGATCTAGCCAGTTTTCACTGTACTTTAAAACCCTCATGATGGCCAAGATGGATGTCAGTTGATGTGATCAATATTTTGCATTCACAAAACACAGAACACCATTCGTATTGCACTAAATCTGTCCTAAATCTACATATGCTCGCAACGCCATTTGTAGCTGTCCGTTTTGTTTTGTGCGATGTTTTGAAATCGTACGCCGTGACGGATGCTGGACGGAGGAACAGGGACATGGATACTGAGCGAAGTTGTATCATCAAAAAAAAAAGGATTAAGGTTTTTCGTAACCCTTCTTCCCTCTTCTCCCTCTAAGATCATTTCTCCCCTCCCCCTCACACTCACTGACACCCATATCAGCCCCTTCCCCTCCCCCCAAATATCATCAGAGTTGCACTTACGAAAACTGTTTTCGCCCGTCACCAATCGAGTCCACCTTCAAAGTGCGCCAAATATCTCTCATAGTCGCTCTCTAATCCACGCTCTGCCTTGCACTTCCGATTATACTTGCGCTCGAAATTCTCAGGCGGACCATCGAATTCCATCACGCCATACTGGTGGCAATGTCCACCCATCGCTCTGAATCTTCGAAACTCTGTGTGAAACTTCAGCTTTTGTAAAGGGCCTTCCCTGTAGAAACTGTCAAGCGTTCCGAAATGTTGCATGGCCGACATGTATTTGTTCAAGTCTGCCGTTGCCAGGGATGGCATGTTGTCGAGGATCCGAATGATTTCGGGTGGGTTTCGAAGTAGTGGTTCTTGAGCTTGCGGGAATAGTTGAAGAACTCTTTGTCGGTCATGTTCTCAATTCGATCCTCGTCGTCTATGGAGGGTAATGCCGTGCCAGAAGTGGAGGGAACGGTCACATTACTGCGATGCAGTCGACTTTGACGGGAGGTCGCCACCGCGGTGATGTTGCCCGATTCATGACACGGTGGTGTTGGGAGAGAGGGAAGCGTAGCCGACGATTTTGTGTTCGCCACTGATGACTGCGAGTTTGAATGAGAGCGCATGATCGAAGTAGAAACAGAATCAGTTCCAACGTTCTTAAAAGAGTACTCAACGAGAGAAAACATATTGATCGCATGTGGTGGAAAGAATATTCCGAAAGCCACCAACCATTTGATCCTCTTCCGTGCCCACAGCGGTTCCTTTGCTCTTCTTCTTCTTCTTCCTTTTCTGTCTCTTTTTCTTCTCCGAAACGGGGAGAGTGGGTTGCGAATTGGAAAACTGAAAAGGAAAACGGGTCCAAAACGACATCAGCCAAGATCAAGCTTGCACTTCCAAACCAACGACAAGTGATCTTGAATACATCGAAGAGAAACCCACGCCATCAGGGAAAGAAAACTAGCACCAACCTGTTGTTCCTGTTCTCCGTGTGTGGTCTCGGATGACATTACACTGGGACGAGGAGTACCGTCATTGCGTGACTCAGATGGTGACGACCTGCCCGACAGAGATGGCCTGGTCTCCGTTACCACAGGAGACTGCGGTGGTTGTTCGGAATTCCCTTTGTTTTTCTTCTTGTTCCGCCTTCGTCTGTTTCTGCGTTGGGTTTCTGGGTTACGGGGATTGGCGTTGGTTTCAGGCATGATAGAACGGATGGATTTTTTGTTGCTCGAATGAGATGGAGCTTGGAAAGGATAGACACCGTAGACACCGCGAAGGTTATTGGAAGCAAGGGGCCCGGATTGTGGATGCAATGGTGTTCTCCCTTCAAAATAACGCCCCGGTCCCGGCTCACCGGGTGAGTCTGTTGTCGTCTGCACTACGGGGAAATGGAGCCAACGGGAGACAGATCTTCCCAGTGCAAGAACGACCTGGAGAGAAGGGAGGAAAAGAAGAGGGTGGAAATTCTCTTTATATCATTCGCTGGGGAGGGAGCTGGAACGACAAGGCTGCGAGGGTGCGCTGGCATCACGAAAACCATTCGACATCACATCCTCATCCTCAAATCAGAAAACCCCCGAGTTTTCCCCGTGTTCGAAGTAATGTCCGCGTTTTAGGTTTTGTCTGATTCGTTACGTATAGATACAACCAAACCACGATTTCTATTCCGCTTCGAAAGCAAAGCATGATGTTCGATATGGATTTATCACATCATGAATATATTTCTATTCACAGAACACAAACAAAAGACACAAGAATTTCGTATTGTATATCAAATGACCAATGTCCCCCCTTCATCCCTCACATTATATAGCAAGCAGAGTTCCACTCATACCCGTAGAGTGTCCGTGGTAGCATAACCTCTTTATGCATGGGTATATTCGGACTTTTCTATCCAGATTGGATGCATCGACCTCAGTCCATCATCACGATATCACCGTTGCCCTGCCCATTCCCTCCTGCCTGATGCACCCGCTCCAAACGCCGCAGCTCTTCCATCCACTCGTTCCCCATCTCCCGTCCCTCGACAAGCAACCGTCGGCCCACTTGCTGTAATATCTGGAAGGGGCCAGCCCGCAATCCAGTTCCCAATCCTCCCCGAGCCCCGGACATATCCTCGTCTTCTTGATCGCATTGCTGATCCGGTCGGCTGGTAGTCCCTTGCAATAGAGATGGTATTTTTCCCTGAGTCTGATTGTTCTGAACACCACCGCGACTCGTCATCCACGCCTCTCCCTCCTCTAACCATAACTCTCTCAGTTCGTAACCCTTCTGCACCCAAGCCGACCGCATCGCTTGACCCTGACGGTCCCATTCCTGACGAAGTGAGGCAGGCCACGGCAGTAGCTGTCCACAATTCTGACGCTGATGCGTCGACCTCGACTGCCGAAAAGATGAGGGCATCGAACGTCGCTGGGCCTCACGCCACTCCCCTTCCAACATCTTCGCTTGTTGGTCCCAGTCTCGTTGCAAATCTTCACCCTGCTGTAACCATTGGCGACGATGGTCGTGGCCTCGTTGGAGCCAGCGTTGGCCTTCTTGAAGCCAATTTTGCCAGGTGGGTAGGTGGTATTGTTGGTGCTGAAAGGGCTGACGGACGTTTGGGGGCTGTTGAGGACGCTGTTGGTGGAGATGGAGCTTACGCTGAGACGGAGGAAGGGGTGGAGGTCCTTGCAAGAAAAGATCCTGCGCTCTTCGTATCATCATTTGTTTTTGAAACATTTCGGAAGGAGTGGCGGCAGTGGCTGTCGCAAGGGACACCAAGTGTCGGTGCGGGTGTGGTTGAAGATATGGTCGTGGTTCTAGCTTGGGTTGAATACCCGGGAGGTGCGGTTGTGGTTGTTGTGGTTGTTGTGGTTGTTGTGGCAGCTGAGACTGAGATAGTCCCGTATATGGTTGTGGTTGAGTTCCTGATGTTGGGTTGAGTTGCGGTGGTGAATGCAGTTGCGGTTGGAGTGGGCGCGATGGCATTTGTGGTTGTCGTTGTGAATGGTGGGGCACTGACTGTAGCATCAGAATGTCTGCATTTTGGTACGTTGATGATTGTGGAAGTGGATAGAAATGGGTCGATGCAGCCACATTCAGGGGTTGTTGCTGTTGTTCCCGGCGCGGTGGCTGCGGTCCTTGGTAATCATACTGAGATTGTGATCCGAATGGCTGTTGAGGTTGCCGAGGAGGCGGTGGCGGCATCAATAAACAGTCCTCTTGCGGCATAGGAAGTGTGGTCACCATAGGCGTCGATGCGGTCGTCGATGCTGTTGCAGTCGGTAACAAAAGCTCCAATATCGATGCCTCATCATTGTCGGGAATTTCGATGTGTTCATGTGCATATGCACCAGAAAAAGTCATTACGGCGGGATGCGTTGCAATCGATTCGACCGTACCCTTGCTTCCAGGCTCAAAACCTTGCGTACTTGCATCAGCGGCGACAGAAATCACGCCACCATCGGTCCTCCCAACCTCCTTCGGAAGTCCACCTATTCGACATCCATGAACAACCCTTTGATTAGGTGCCGGCACCCATGGTTGATGTTGATGTTGTAGCATACCGTACTCTCCCCCCCGCTCCTCATGCGGTTGTTTGTGAAAATCAGCAGAAAGTTGAAACTGATGACCACGGTTGAATGTCGGCATCTTAAACTCCTCACTCCTATCAACCGCCATAGCTACCACATCCACGTTATTCTCCATCATCGGATTCTGGGTCGTGAAATGGGTGCGTTCCGTCGAAGTCGATAGCGAATGATATGGTGAAGAAGAAAAGGTCGAGAGGAGCAAATCTATAGATCGTTACAGATGTATGACGATAAAAAAAAAAGAGTTGATGTATCCAGTAAATCTGGATGAAAATGAATCTCTGATCCCCGCCTGTCCTTCTTTCCCAATACGAAAACCGCCAATTGTGCTAGCGCCGCAATCCTTACCTTCCGCGGTCGTGTCCTTCTCCTTCACTCCTACCACACCACCTCCGCCAAAGTCTACACCACCCAAAATATCCAAAGCATTCCGGGAGAAATCCAACCCCGTGTGCAAATTCACGTCCAGCGCTGAACCAAACAAAAGCTGCTCTCTCTCCCCGTCATGTCTACCTTCAGTCCTGTCGGGTTTATCCTCTGAAGTTTGCGTCCCGTCATGAGTTGTAAGTCCATGCCCAGGTCCAGGACGGGGCGTCTCTGCAAAAGACGCCCCTGCTGTTAAAGGAGCAGCTACGGCTACTGGCATAAGTGTCGTTTCTGCATCTTCCGGCGAGGGAAGCCGCAGTGTTGACGGCCATGACGTCAATAACGGCGAGAATAGAGAAGGAGAAGGAGACGGCCAGGTTTCATCTGAAGTGGTAATCTGTTCCGGTGTGGAAGTCGAGAGTGAGAAAGCAGACAGAGCCGCAGTCTCTTTTTCTAATTCGCCCTTGTCGGAACCAACTGAGAAAGGTCCAGAAACAGGTACTTCGCCGAGAGTGGTGCCAACTTTGGGGTTTGACAGTGTCTCATCGCCGTATTTGTTGTCCGCGATCCGCAGTATGCTCTCCAACCACTTTGTTGCGTCGTCAGAACCCCAGCCTAAGCTGGTGAAGTCATCGGTTCTCCAACTAAGTGAGGTGGAAGCAGCACCGGTCCCGGAAGACTCGTCGAAAATTGCTGGTTGGTGCGGTGGAGTGGGAGGAGGGGTGAACCTTCTGAATAGGAGATCTTCCATGAGGTGGCATCAATTTGCATCGGATACAGCGCTTGCGCCGTTGAAAATAACCCGCGAGTCAGGAAAAAGGAGGCGCCGTGCTGTTCAGGCGTGCGGCTCCATGCGTTTGCTAAAGATGTGTGAACAGTGAGGGAGTGTTTCCGTAAGCAAATGAACGGCGGTCTGAGTGGCGGCGGCGAAAAACCATAAGACCGACGCAATATAGGGAGGTCAAATCCTGATTCGTTTGTGGTGACATTGTTGATGGGTGACTTGCTTACACGTCACAGGCATATAATGTGACACACTTGCAACCCCCTGGTCCTTTAGAGGAACAGATGAGGATGTTACATAGTTTACATAACACACTTATATCCCCCAGAAATGCCGCTTTCACGGTTTTGGTGAAGGAGACCATCCGACTTTCTCGCTCGCCGCGCGGGTGGGAGGACCTGAGGAGCTGAGAAACTAGAGCCGTAATCCTGGGGATTTGTATTTAAATATCTTGTCATCTTCTGCTTCCAATTCTATTAGTCACGAAGCAAGAAAAGTATGGAGAAAAACAAAAGAAAACATGTGCCCATAACTGGCAGAAATTATAAAAGATGCGTATAAATACAAGGAAGGGCGGGGGGAAAGGTATTTGCAATATTAAGTGAAATGCGGAATAAAAAGAGAAAAGGGGGGAGCAAAAGGGAGAAAAAGTTCACATAACACACATCTTTTCACTGATTTTCTTTGGTCCCTCGTTGTAATGTTCTTCAGAGCAGCCCGCTACTGTCCTTTGGGCTGACACAAGCCGCCGGGAACGCTCCCTCTAATCCCGTCGATAAATTCACCCCTGTGACCCACCCATCGTTGTAAATTTCCTTAATTAGCACAATATCCCCTTTGCAGAGCGTTATTTCATCGCCCAGATTGGCCACGAAATCGTGAATCGCAACATGCTGCTTGGGCTCTGGCCCTGTGAGCATGATTGCAATGTCCGGACGGTGGTGATTGCTGCAATAGTACGCCTGACCGTCGTGGTATATGATCTTGTGTTGTTCTCGGAGGAGCGATGTGCGCGACTCTGTGTTGGCGTCTTGCCGCCGCCTACGAAGGGCGACGAAAGCGCTGAGTGTTGCACCAAGGAGGAGAATAGCGATAACGGAAAGGACCGAGGCGATCAGGGCCAACTTTTTCTTCTGCTCCTCTGACTCCGAATTCATTCCCGCCACTTTGGAACAACATGGATCCGCCTTCGAAATGCTGCGACAATACGACATTGCCTCCGATTGACGATACCCAAATCCTAAAATGATCAAATGTCAGGGACGGTCAGAAATGGAAGAGGAAGAAAGGGAACGAAAAGAGGGAAAACGAAAGAGATGTTCATTGTTCTGGAACTCGTAGCTAACGCACCACAGGTATTATCCTCCAAAGGTACCGACGGAACGCAGTGTGTGTCGTTTGTCGTGGTTCTGTTGCAGAAGCCTGCGATATATGTTAAAGTTTTGTTCCTCGCTCTCGCCAGCAGCAAGGAATTCTGTGAGGAGGTGTTTGTCGGGCATATCGTGTCGTTCTGGAAAACTGATGCGAGGGTGTTGAGATAAATCATGCAGGAGCTGTAGCACATTGGAGCTAAGGTCGCGTTCTGCAGCGTCGACGATGAGGAAGTTACGGAACCAGTATTGCTGATGGACGCTCCCAGAAGGTCCTGTCTGACGAGTCCTATGTTGCACCTCCGGTCGCTTTCAAATATACGTTCCGCACAGCCGTACGAGAAGACATACCGCAAGCCATTGCCAGCCCAACTGCAGCCGTAGACCTCGTTGAAATCAGCGATATGCTGCGCAGAGTCGGCCCAGATAGACATCGAGGTGTCGAAAGTTGCGACGGTCCAGCCGACGCTCACGTTAACCCTCGCCACCTTCCAGGCGGTGCAGATCGTCGAGTTTGCAAGCGGTACGCACGTGTACGGGTTCGTTGCTGCAGTCGTCGTGGTTATTGTCGTCCCAGCTGCCGCAGTTGCGTTGTTTGCTTCTGTGGGTTGCTGCGATAACCGTGTCCCGTTTTCAGCCGCAACCGATGTTTGTGGTGATGACGAAGGTGACGTCGACGGGGTTGTTGGTGTTATACTTGCTGTCGGAGGATCCTGTGAGCTTACGAACGAAACTGCCGCAGAGCATACATACAGGAAAAGAAAAAAGGACCAAGGCGACCACCTCCTGCTGCGCGGATGGGCTGTCGTGCTGTTTTCTTTTTTCTGCATGATCGTTCAGACTGCGCCGGAATTTAGGTTGTGTTGTGGTCGCTGGTTCTGAGACCAACCAGGTTGTGTTGACGAGCAGTCACGTGTGGGTTCTATGTTGTCAAGAAACGAAGCGATCGTTTTCCGCATGCTCTCCATCCACTGTCGTCGCCCGTCTTTGGCTCCCTGTCCATCCAAAAGTCTGAGTTTCAAATGAACCGAGATCGTGTGCCACAGAAAAATAGGAACTGCAACCCAAAGTAGTCTGGTCATGTGACCGCTATGGCACAGCGCCTCCATCCCAATTCTCTTGAAACGTCTTTGATGAAGAGAACCCAGGGCTCGTGGATATCGCCAACCTCCCGCTACCATCGATGATCCCTTTCTGTACAAAGGGTTCTAGCAAACTATGGAGTTACCTATGTATGAAACTACCAAGATCTTGAGACCGTTTTACACCTTCAAGAGTTTCAAGAGCGCCAAAACAGAATACGACACCGCCGCAGGTATGCACAAAAGAGTCCACCACGCCATCGTCGCGATCCGAGGTGGAATGAGTTTGTTCTTAATCAACTCTCTTAACTGCTGCTGCGTCTCGCTCAAAGTCCCCGAGTTGTCCACCAAATCATCAGCAAGCTCCTTTTTCTTCTCTATTGACATTTGCGCGTTGATACGCTTTTGGGCTTCGGTATCTGAAAGACCATCTCTTTTCATTAAGCGTTCCTTTTGGACGGACTCTGGACTGAAGGGGGAAGGGAAGGGAGCAAGTATGAGCGCGTAGTGTTGAAAAACGGAACAAAAGAAAAAAGGGACCTTTCTTCCACTTTCTTCCACGTGGGCTACGAGTGCCATGCAATATGGAAGAGGCAGGGAAACTACTCACCAGTAAACGACTACAACCGTGTGCACGAACTTGTTGAGACCGCTCTCAAACAACAGGGGTGTGTCAAGAATGACCGTAGGCATCAAGCGCAAAAAATGGCCTAGAAGTTGCCGAAGCATCTCGCGACGAATGTAAGGATGCGTGCATCCGTTCAAATTCTTACGGGCCGCGGCATCGTTAAAAACCAGGGCCCCTAGTTTGGGTCTGTCAATTTGATGGTCGTCTTTGAGGATCTCTGTGCCGAAAGTTTTGACAATTTTGTTGTATGCGGGTTGTCCCGGTTGAACGACTTCGCGTGCGATGAGGTCGGCGTCTACTATCGGCAAGTCCTGCTCGGCGAACATGCAGGACGCCGTGGACTTGCCCGTGGCGATCCCGCCTGTCAGTCCGACGATGTGCATGGGTAGTAGGTATCAGGCAGGTATTTCTTGTGCAGGGCCCGTAGTACTACGCAAGATTCGAGAATGGTTCCACCACCCAAGTCTTGGGCGGCCATTGCTGGCGCCAACGGCAATAACGACATAATCATTCAACAGCAGCAGTATGAGCAGAAGCAATATGCGGAGATACAACAGCAGACAACGAAAACCACCACGATGTTTACTTCGCAGACGACATACTCCTCGACCACGTTCCAAATCCAATCTTGTAAGAACCAAAGAATATCTCTTTGATACATGCACACGGGTGGGAGGCAAACATAACATTCTCCTCTTCATAATTCTGCTCGTCCACAGTAAGCCCTGAACCGACACAAAGAGAATTGAGCGACTTATCGGAGGCAATCGAGAAACTATGGAATATAGACTACAACCGGCTGCAGCCAGGGAAAGACTTTGAGCTCAACATCCAGAACACGACACGGATATCCAACGGCAGTACGTCCATATTTTCTTCATCGATCACTTCAATTCATCCATGTTTGATTTTGGAAAGCACGGGGGCATTGGCTGCGCGTCAACGACCAAAAATAGAGCTGAAATTTTAAATGTCTCTTGCACACCACAGGCGACCGGGCCTTTGAACCTCTTTTCAAGAAAGTGGATCCACACATCTTCCGGAAGTATCCTACCTACTCCGCCTTTTACGCACTTTTGGACAACTATGTCGCCACTGCCGGTGTTCGCGAAACAGACACTCCTCAAGAACGAGCCGAGAAGCGAAAGTTCCTTGACGAGTTCATGAAAACCGCTCCTGGAATGTACATCCACCGATACCTGGTGCACAAACGCTTGGTCTCACCCGATGTCGAAGCTTTCAAGATGTACCTGCATGACATTTGGTTCAAGTTCTATCGACGGCTTGCCAATAACGATTCGTCGGCGTTCGAACATTGCTTCGTGGGGGAAGCGAGGGATGAGCAGGTCATTGGTTTCCATAACTGGATCCAGTTCTTTGTGCAGGAGCGCAAAGGCCACGCTGATTACCGGGGTTGGATTATGCCCAGGCGAAGGAGCTCGAAACTCGCAGAGGTAGAGATCTGACTGTCTTTTATCAACAACCTGCAGCTGCCCAGTCTCATGCAGTCCATATAATTCACAATCGGTTTACGTTTCTTCGTCATGATTTGAACGCAGCCCACTGGACTCGAACATGTCTTAACTTTTCAACTCAGTTGGCATGGAAACGTGAAACCGGTATCTACATTTCTAATTGGAACCAGGTAAGAATATCACAACGACCCCTCCCTGTAAAGCCAAACCCAAAGATTCCCATCTCTCAACTCTTTGTCCCTGCTCCTTTCCGTATCTCCCCACCGTCAAAGCCCTGAATTCGAAATGGCTGTTTTCACCCTCTGCTTCCTCCTCGGCGACGAGAACCAAGACATCCGGGTAGTCTTGGATGATGTGGACTTATGCGTCACCTGTCACCGGTTCCGATCGCGCGATGGCCTGAAACTCGGCGCATGCTATTTTCAAGTTGTCCAATGATGTCCTTATGGTTCAGGATTTGCGTGGTTTGAGTGGTATAGATTCCAGAATACATGAGGATTGCAGTATGTCGAATAGACGCAGTGCATTTCTCTCCACTTAACCAAGTCATCTTGACACTGTGTGCGCTTGCGCTGCTGCAGTGTACTGCTTTCCTGTGTTGTGTCGCATATTTAAGAAGTATATCAATCATGTTTTATAATATTATCAGCTCCGATAGCTTAGTCGGTAGAGCGTGGTGCTAATAACGCCAAGGTCACAGGTTCGATCCCTGTTCGGAGCATGCCCGGCTTATTTTCGAAACAGGAAGATATGTGACCTTTTTGCAGTCCCTTTCGCCACATCAGTCAGGAATTTTGCTGGATGTTCATGATGCAGACCATGCAATGCTGGGGGATCGTTGTGCATCCGCGGGAGTTGCCTACGAAATAATTCGGATGTGCTCAACTGCAACCCATTGCCCGACGGTGAATTGGAGATGCTTTCTGCGAAACCGCACCGTTTGCTGACTCCTTTTCTTGTTTACAATGACACCTTTCATTTCTACTGGGAAAAACCGCGGGAATGGGATGCCCCGAATTCCGCACGATTTCGAAGTCCGATTCGCTCACCCCCGTGGGGGACAGGGAGAATTCCTCTCCCTTGAGGTGGAAGTTGCGGAGCCATGGCTCGAAGTCGGAGTGGAACGAGCAACCAACGACTGCGGAGCGTTCCGGTCTATCTTTATCTAACGGAGGGTTGGCTGCCAGTGGGGGCGAAAAAGATCCTTCCAAGTTCAGCGTAAGGAAGTTCCTTAGCTTCAGTACCGTTGGAATGCCCAAGGTCTTCTGATGTAGAAAGAATGCGATTTTCCCACAATGGTCAAATCCTGCGTCCCAGGCTTTCATCCCACATCACGCTGGAGTGCCTGGCGTAATGGTCACTTTTGTTACCTCCCGCATTTGCTTCCCTTTTCTCTTGTGCATTGCCCAGAGTACTAAGCTCATTCAACCACAGTTACAATCAATTGTTGGTTACGTCGGCGTTTTTCTCATAATGGAGTGCGGAATTCGACCTTTTGCACTGTTCGCCCCAGTCAAGTACCCTATTTCACCGTCTTTGGGGCCTTCTATCTATACAGAAAATGAGTATAACACACAGTGTGTTTTGTCCAAACGTTTTCCAATATTATGATGTTTTCATATACATATTTTCTTTTTCGAGAAGCCAAGTCAAACACACGTTGAATTTAGGTTGGTGCAACGAGTCCTCCTGAGTCCTCCTTGTGTTGCGAAAGCAATTTTCGAACGTTCTTTTGAATAAAATTCCATTAGGACTTTCGGCAGAATATTTGGGGTGGTGGCGTCCATATTTATCATACTCAGTGCTAATTTTGGCATGTAGAACGTTTACATAACTTACTTACTTACTTGACCCAGTTGAGCCCATGCGTCCAGCCACCAATTTTTGGACTTCCTAAAATCTCCGCCCAAAATCTGCAAGCGTTCTTCACAAATCGTCTTTTTGACTTTTGAATATGCCGGTCATCAATGGCGAAGAGATTTGGTAGGCGCCGCGCTTCAAGGGGGCCGGAGTTGGACATTTCAAATGACTTTCAAATGTCGGTTGAGGTGTGATGTAAACTAACCTCTTCCTTGTCCTCCGGTCGTCCCCCCCACGTCTCCCACACTGCTTCGGATGTTGTAGCCACTTCGCTGTGGCAATCTCTGGCTGTTCTGATAGCGCGACATTGTAAGTCGACATTACTCATTCCAACCTATCTGAAAATTCCAAACCAAATCAATCTAACATGAGCCCATCCTCTCATCCCATTTTCCCTAACCCCCCCCTCATCTCAATCCACGAACCCCTCGATTCCAAATCCAGACGAGCCGCGTGGATATACTCCAGCGCATTAATCGGTCTCGGGTTGCTAATATGCGGCAGCGGGATCTACTTTGTCCGCAAAGATCCGACGACGTTTTATGTACAGATATTGAAGACGCTGTCGTTTTCGAGTTTGCTGCTTTGGAAGATATCCGTGGTTTTGGATTTGCCGGTGGTAGGTTGAAGTGGATAGGGAGGAGGATGGACGGCGGGGGGCTGACATTGGGGATGTTTAGATATTACCAAAGATTACGAGGCGTCGACGTGTTCAAGGTGCTGCTGGGTGTAATTTCATGGGGCGCGCGGTTTGGGGGGGGGGAAGGAGATTAGATAAGGAATGCTAGCCAGTCTTCGCCTTTCAACGTCCAGAAATTCCTTTGCTAACGTGACGATCCCTTTCGTGCCGCCAAATCTTTCCAGCCCGTCAACTTCCTCTTCCTCGCAATATTCGAAAGCTTCGCATTATTCTCCATGTTCGAAATCCTGGCCAGCAACCTCTCTCTCAACGAGGCATACATCGCCTTTGGCGGCGGATCACGCTTGTCGCAGATATGCGTTGATGTGGTTCGGACACGGTGGAAACGATGGGTTCTTGTGTTTTTGCCGTAAGTTGACCTTGACTTCTGATTTCTGGTCTTCATACATTTCTTTGCTGCTGAAGTCAAATGGTGCTAAATGTTGGCTCCTTGGGGGCTCCAGTGGACCATCCTTGCTTGTTCCGGCAATCATTTCCTTCTTCTACCAGGGAATCGATCAACTGTATTTCAGGTTATGGATAATGATTTATTCTCTCGCGCCAGG
The DNA here is from genome assembly GCA_027596845.1 of Quaeritorhiza haematococci. Classification (NCBI taxonomy): domain Eukaryota; kingdom Fungi; phylum Chytridiomycota; class Chytridiomycetes; family Quaeritorhizaceae; genus Quaeritorhiza; species Quaeritorhiza haematococci. Next base: position 1,026 of record JADGJF010000358.1, on the reverse strand, counting down.
AGGTACGACTACCCTCTCCGTTTTTGCGTGAAATCCGGTCGAGCATTCAACCCCGTCTCGAAAAGCAAATTGATCAAATCTTCGCAAATTTCACGCACAGGCATCCTCGTCAACATCGTCATCGTCCTCGTCCTCATCGAAGCCCAACGCGTCGTAAAAGAGTACCGCTCCCGACATGGCGAAACAAACCCCACCGCTCTCCAAAACCTGAAACTCTTCGAAGGAATGTGCATCCTCCTCATGGTTGCCGCTCTCCTCAGTCAAGCAATCAATGTCTACGACGTGGCCGCATTCTCACAAATCCTTCGAGATCCCGCGTACCGCATCCCGGGGTATGCAATGTTTGTCGTTATGGCGACGTTACAGTTCTTGGGGGAGGTGCCTGTGCTGTTTTCGGCGGTTTTGAAGTACTCTGCGGATACGCGGGGGAGTGCGGTGGGCAAGGATAATGGGGTGAATTCGAATTGTATTGTGAGTGGACAGGTGGATAGTTTGGCGGCTTCGATAAGGACGATGAGAGATGGGACGGAGCTGGTTAATGTGGGGGTTTCGGCGGGGCCGTCGCGGACGAATACTTTGGATGGGTGGCCGTCGACAGCTGTAAATAGTACCGCGGAAAATAGTTCGAGCACGTCCCGGCTTTCGGAGAATATTGGACGATCTGTTGGACAGGAAAGCACGGTATAGTGTTGACTTGAACCTTGTCCGAATCCTGTATATTTATCCAAATTAGAGTACCATATTTGATACATAGACCACTTGTATTTTCGATTGCTATCTTCAGAAATTGTCGTTGCCCCAGAGTTCGATCGTAATTCTGGGCAGGAGCTTCGGTAAAATACCTTTACGAAAACGTCTATTTCGATGTAATTGATTTGCAATTTCCATCTGACTCAGAAGAATCCTTTTTGCATCATCCCATTTCTTCGTTACCAGTCCCCCCATCTACCAAAAAGAAAGATCAGACACTCGAAGCCCAAAATAACTCCAAGCCCAAAATGAAAAGAATCGCCGAAAGCGGGGGGG
>JADGJF010000357.1:0-22568 GCA_027596845.1 Quaeritorhiza haematococci | reverse complement strand
CCTCCCGGGTCATTCCCCCTCCCTTCTCCATCCGATCCCTTCATACCACGACCTAAATTATATAAAAAAGGTCATCCTCCCAGTCCATTCAGCTTCAGTTACCACTCTCCTCCCAACGACTATCCTATTCGTCAACACCATTACCCACCTAATCCCGTCGTCAAATACGTTGCCCCACATCTGGGGTTTTTCTTTTATTAGCCTCACATCGCCACATCCACTCTCCCCAAAGATCCCCTCTCCATGCCTTTCCCTCCTTTACTTTGTGAGTGATAACGCGACTTATCAAATTACTCCTTGCCATCCTCTCCCTCACCATCTTCTCTGTCCTCAATCCCAACCCCTTCCAACCCTTTCACAATATCCTCAACCTCCGCTTCCTCTCCAACCCCAACATCCGAACTCGCACTTTCCTGGACTTCCTCTTGCAGTTCACCCTCTTCCGTGGAGTTCGAGGCCACCTGCATCTGTTCCGCAGTCGCACCATTGGCGCCCGTGGGAGTGGCATTGGTGTCACCGCTGTTACTCCGTTGTTGTTGCTGCGAAACAGACGTCGTAACACCCGTTTTCGCCGGGACAGCACTGGACCCAGACCGCTGTTGCTGTTGTTGTTGTTGCTGTCGCGTGGATCCCGTCTGACTCCCGCCGGCAGCTGCCCACGCTCCCATAACTGGTCCTTGCACTCCCCATCCCCCCTGCTGACCTGGATGAGGTGCATGATGATGCGCAGGGTGATGCGGCAGCGGTGGTGCATGACTCATATGCGGATGGGGCTGAACATGCCCATAACCTGCTCCCGGCGGAGGTCCATATGGTCTGAAATGAGCGGGATGGTGCGGATGGTGGGGTGGAGGTGGCGGCGGCGGACCCATGAATGCGTACATTCCCAAGGCTCCGGGTGGGAGATGGTGTGGGTGCGGTGGTGGCGCATGGGGATGTGGAGGGCCCTGTGACGTGTGGTGGGGATCGAAGGGGTCCGTAGGGGTGTAGTACATGAGTGAGGGGGACAGGGGTGGTTGCGGCTGAGGTTGGGGTGGTGTGGGGTGTGAGAAACGGCGGGCGGTGTGATTGGATCTTGGTGCTTGGGGTGCAACTGTGGAGGAAGAGGTGGGGAGGTTGGGAGCAGGGTTGGGGCTGGTGGGTTGGATAGAGGGAGAAGATACACCATTACTTATAGTGGATGCTCCTTCCGCGTCACCAGTTGATGTTGACTCCTTGGCGGCAGATCCAGTCGCCGACGATTCCCCAGCAGATCCAGCCGTCATTCGGGGTGACGTAACCGCGGATCCACCACTAGGATCATAATGCAATGCCCCACCATCTGGCCTGAAGTGTACCATGGGCGGCATCGGATATGGCATCCCAGCTTGCGCGGCAGCAGCCGCGGCCGCTGCAGCCGCCTGCGCAGAACCGTACATTTTTGCGGCAAATTGCGGATCGGAGGATGAAGGGTATTGAGGCATGTGAGGGTGGTGGTGCGGGTGGTGGAGGAAAGGCGAAGGGGGGGCATATCCAAAAGGGGGTATCACCGAGGCAGCGTGAGCGGCTGAGGCAGCGATTGAAGAGTCATCCCCACCGCTACCACCGCCGTTGCTGTTGTTGCCATTGTTGCCGCCGCCGCCTCCGTTGTTACTACTACTGCTGCTGCTGGTATCTGTTCCAGGCACTTGACCTCCAGCTCCCATATACTGTCGGCTCCAGTCACCAGAGTAATCGTAGTAAGGGTCCATTTGTGGGTAATACATGCCGGGTTGTATGGGGACGTTGGGGTTGTAGGGCATCATGGGTGCGTACATGTGTGCGCCGGGATGGGGGTGGTGAGGGTGGTAACCATACATTGTAGGAATCCTTGGTCCCGCGGTACCCAAGGGCATAGGTGCCGGGCCACCGTTATTATTTCCAGTCTTGGGGGGACGATTGTTTTGGTAATACCGATGGCTCCCCATGGAAGCGCGATTGTTGTTGCTGGGCGGGTTAGGAAGCGGGAAGGTCTGTTGTTGATGATGTGAGTTATGATGAGGTCCGTATCTTGATGACTTTGCGGCCCCACCGGTTTGCTGCTGACGGGTCGGCATCCGCGACATGGACTGGTTTCGCCTTTGATGGTTGTTGTTGGAAGATGAGTACCGGGATTGTTGTTGGTAGTGCTGGTGGTGAGTATTCTGCGAGCCACTCGAGTTTGAAGCACCATCCTCTTTCTGACTTCCAGACCCTCGGGACGAATCCCCACTTTCTTTCGACATGTCTGAGGACGAGTCTTCTTGGAATATACGAGCTCGAGCGAGCTGATATGCGGCTTCTCGTTCCTCGATGGACTTGGCAGTACGTTGCTGGCTCGACATCCCATCTGGGCCGACCTTTCCGTTCACAGCATGAGGCTGGCGGGGACCCTTGCTGTGACCATGCCCATTTCTTTGCATGATTTTGACGGATGGCACGGGAGGAGTGGATGACGATGAATTGCTGCTGGAGTTCTCTTCCTGCAATGGGATATCCTTTAATCGTAACTTGGGTCTAGCATTCAGGACGAAGAGAGTCGTAAGAAACCAAACAGTTCCATGCAGTCTCAAAGTAGTTGTTCAGGCATGCATACAATTTTGGAGGGGACTGCTTACATTTCAGTTTCGGTCGTTTTGAAAAGAATGACAGCACGCCTCGGCGAGTCCACGACATGCGCCATTCTGTAATACTGCGCTATTCTGTGGACGATCAATCGTTGATACGAATTCATCTGGGGATATTCCATCCGTTCCCTGTTGATCAAGTCGTTCGCAGAAGATGTCGCAATGATTAGATGTGATGAGAAAAGAGCATGGGATTCGGGAAGGGAATCACGAATGGGGCAACGCACTTTGCCGTATTGGTAACAAAAGCTTCAAGTTCTTGATCCAATTTCAGCAAGAACAGCCTGTCCTTTGGGTTCCTAACAGCGTTCACAAGGAATGGGTCGATGGTGTTCTGATCAGCATTACTACTACTTGCGGCGGCATCGGTCGAGCCTGCGTTGGACAACGACGAAGGCGCCCGATCAGGACCGTCTGTCGAAGACGACACAGCGGACACCGAGTCAGAATCGAGGCGTTGAATGGAGGGAGGACCCATCCCAATGGTTGCAGAACTTGCGGTACTTGCAGCGATGGGCCCGGCCGGTGCTGCTGCTGCTGCACCGACTGCACTTTCGGTTTCAGTGGGTCTCTTCAGTATAACCGGCGTGACGGGCATCGAGGCCGGTTGCTTTTGAGTGGTGCCGGATGGTGTTGTTGCTGCGCCAACGTCGCCATCTGCGACGGAGGGTAATGTTGAAACCCCGTCTTCAACTGCTCCCACAAGACCCATGGCTTTTCCTGTTTTGGCCACTGGTGATGTTGTTGTTGTGTGCTTTTCGGTTGGCTTCAGAGGAGTGGTATTTGGGTTGATCACCGCGTGAGTTTCCTGCAGAACGGTTGAAATCAGGGCTGAGTCAGCGTATTCAGATGAATATCGGCGGCGATGATAATATACCGAAGAACCTTTCAAAATCGTCTGCTCCCAAGTTGACAATTGGGACTACGCTAAAAACCCGAGCAACATCCTCACCCCCCGCCCACATGCCAACCATCTCACCCCCCGACGTTCAAGACTCAATCGCAACGTATTCTTGCTCATTTATACGAATTCCCAATTGTTCCAACACTTACAGATTTGTCCGTGGTCGGCATAACTGTTTGCGAGAGAACGTGTGGTATCGGAGACGCGGACAGGAGGGCTAGAGATCAACCGACTTGCGTTTGGGTTCCCTCCTGGTTTTCTATACTTCGTTACCTTTTCTATGGCAACAAACTCCCTACTCCGCCTCGTGTTTGAGTGATGAAGTGAAACTCTAGGTGCCTAAGTTGTTAATAGAGGATGAAGGACGAAGTCGCCATGGTTTCAGAGTTGAGGTTGGTTGATCAGGAATCTTCGTACTTGTGGCTGGCGAAATATGACGATGAACGATCGTGTAGATGTTGGTATGAAGAAGTGGGCGCCGACGTCTGTTTCTAAGCAAAGAGGGCTTGTACCGCCTTTGTGTGGAGACCTTCCAAAGTTGAATCAGGGAAGATCAAGCGGTGCGATGGTTTGGCACGAACAGCTGAGATGCGCAAAGTTCACGAAGAGTGAGACAACGGAGGGCACCGGGGTTGGTGATTTAGTTGCGATCTCTTCCGACTTCGTCGAAGATTCCTAGGTTGGTTTCGTCTATGGCACCGGGCCGCGGTACACGCGGATCATAGATGTAGAGGGGGCGGGCGTGGAGGGGCGACGAGGGGAGATGGCAGCGGTTCCGGTGGTGACGGCAGTGACGGTGGCAACGGCGGTGACCGTACTGGTGACCGTGGTGGTTTTCAGCAGTGTGTCAAGATTTCAAGCCAGACTCTCCTCCATCTGGTTGCTTTGTCGCACAAAAGATCTCACCTTTGCTGCTGAAAAAAATTGTGGTGCTACTACCAGCTTCCAAAAAGGGGAACTCGGTGACACGGCATCTCAGGTGGAACACAGTCGCGTACAACACGATCAAACTCCGCAAGTTCAAACCTTCGAACAAGGCATCATAATCAGGACCAAGAAAGACGAGGTGGGAATAATCCGCCCAGTTTCGACTGTACTTCCACTTAATTTCTTTCTCTTTCTTTCTATGTTACGCTGTTGTCTTTCCGTTTTCGTTTTCTATGGTTAATCACAGTCAACTCAGTCACTGCGCGTCGTCTGTGACTAGGTCTGAATTCTCGTGATTGACCCTTTGATCAATCAATAGTAATCAATCTCCGCTTTTCCGGAATCCTATCCTCTTCCCCCGTCGATATTTCCATCCCCACTTAACTTGCCAGGCTTCAAAGGAAGATCAATACGGAAGAAAAAGAAGCTATGGACGTCGACGTGGAACGCACCACTCACGTCGACATACCACCTGCTCCTCCTCAGGAGCTCCACCTCCAGCCTTACTACGATGAAAACGACATAACCGAGGCGGAAATGCTGCAAAATAATCCAATAGCTGCTCCCGCTGAGGCACCCGAAGCAAAGACAACAACCGCAAAGATCCACAAAGGGATCTCTCAGAAACAAAAGATCCACAAGCATCGTAAACACGCTCCTTACGTCGCAAACACCCAAAATTCTGAGATCAATGCCAACCCTAAACTCCCCACCAAAAAGGACCATTTACCGAAAACCCTCGTCGTTGATATTCCCCGTCCGCTCAAACATGGCCGAACTGGACAGGTTCCTCTTATCAACGATGATCCGCGCAACCAGCACAAACGGCCTTCTATGTACATTCGTGAAAAAGCTCTCAGCATGGTCGAAAGGCTCACGGAGGCCGCTTGCAGCAAACAGGCTCATCCACGCATTGTCGAGCTCATCATGCAGCCTCCCGCAGTAGCAGCAAAGGACATTTCTACCGCTCCGACATCCCCAACAAAGTTTTGCGACATCCCGTTCGATCAGCCCTTGTTTGAGCCCTTCCCGCCCGAAGTCATTTTGCAATCTTATCAGCCTTTCAATGTTTACGAGATTTTGATCATCTTCCGCAATAACGACAAGGTAAATGTGAAATCTATTGCTTCTTTTTGTAGAGTGGTGATGGGACTATGGGAGTGAAGAAATGCGAATAAAAATCTCAATTTTCTATGTCGTTCTGTCATTCGGAACATAATTACAGGTCGCTCGCAAATTGACAATCGAACCAATCGACATGCCATACTTCTCCATCAGCGGTCTCAAAACCACCTCCCTGAACTCCGGTCGCGTCGCACCGGGTATGGAAGTCACCTACGTCCTCAAATTCTGCCCCGAGGAAACCTGCGACTACAATTACAACCTCGTGTGCATTACCGAACGCGAGAAGTTTTTAATTCCCGTGAGGGCTGTTGGTGCTCGAGCTGTGTTGGACTTTCCGGATGAAATCGCGTACTCGGATTGCCCCGTGCGTTACAAAACGACAAAGACTTTGCTTGTCCGGAATATTGGCACGAACGCGGCTAAGTTTACGGTTGATGCGAAAGCTCCCTTTGTGGCTGAGCCTCAGTTGGCGTATCTTGAAGTTGGATCGAGCATGCAAATCGACGTGGATTTTGAACCAGAGGTAAAGCCATATGAAAGGTCAATGAAGTAGAGCATTAAATTTGACTTCCTCTTTCTCTAACCTTGTTGGTTACCAAAACCCACAGAAAACCGGAAGTTACTCCCAAGAAATGCGTATCGAATACGATACAGGCGAACAGATGTTCGTTCGCCTAATGGGCACTGCCGAAGATATCAACGTGCGTCTTGAAAAGTCTACAATCCGTATGACCAACACGTATATCACCATGTCGTCGTCAAATAAAGTCAAGATTTTTAACAGAAGTAACATTCTGGTACGAAACTAATTTTTTCCAACGGTGGAAGGGGAGAGGTGGGGGGACGGAGTCTGTCTTTTTTGCGTTTCCACCAAAGGCGGCAGTTTTATGATAGGATGGGGTGCTGACCGATAATTTCGCGTTTCCAATTCGATAGGCTAAGTATGAGTGGAAAATGTTTCCGACGGATGCTGAGGAGCAACAGTTCAGAGCGCGACGGAGTCTTGAGCTTGCGTGCGAAGAACAAAAACTGAAGAAAATGGCGGAGGTAAGCTGGCAGGACTTGATATTTGTGATTATACTCTCTCATGGCGTAGTGAACGCTAACATTTTCTGGATCCGATTTCCCCTGCCCACTTCGTACTAATGTTCCGAAAAGCTGGGTGATGGGGATGTCGATATCGCACTGATTGAGCAAACGTATAAGGTAAACAACGAAAAGGCACTTCATTTTCAGACCAGTGCTCGTCAATTTCATCAATCGAATGACACCCACTCAACATTCGTCCCCTTCCCCTTCCCCTTCCCCTCTCCATGCAAAAGAACCGCAAACGTGCCATCGACCTTGACCCCCACCTCTTCTCGTCAGACACCTTCATCCTCGAACCCATCTCCGGCATAATCTGGCCCAATTCATTCGTCGAAGTCAATGTCCTCTTCCGGCCCCACATTGTCGGTAACCACACCCGAACCGTCTACTGCGAAGTATCCGGCCGCGAAACTCGTCTCCCCCTCACCGTCAAAGGTGAAGCTGTCGGACCCAAACCCAAATTCAATGTCGAGATGCTGGGTTTGGATGATGTCCTTGTCAATACTACACACCAGTATCAAATCATACTAGAGAACAAGGGTGATATTGATGTGGAGTACCAGTTGGCGAATAGGGATCCGACTCCTCCGAGTATGGTGGGGGCGAGTATTCCACAGACACAGGGAACGACGACGTTCACTTTTGTACCGTCGGATGGGGTGCTTCCACCGGGGAAAGAGCAGGTTATCGACATTACTTTTTCGTCAGGGACGTTGGGGGATTTTGCGAGGGAGTTTGTATGGAATGTTAAGGTGGGTGTGCAAGCTATCCTTCCGGTTTCGACGGGATGTGGGGTTTCGTTTTGCGACAGGGCCAAGCAAGGATCCTTTCGGCTTCAAAAAAGGCGTTTACTTATTCAACCTTTTACATTCTCATCCTCCTCAACCAACACAGGGATCCCCGAGCCCCGTCCTCCTCCTCTGCAAAGGCCGCGTTGTCGGTCCCACCTTCCGCTTTGACGCCGATGACCTCGACTTTGGTCGCGTCTCCTACGGCTTCTCCAACGATCGCACCCTCATCCTCGAAAACACCTCCCACATCGAAATGTGGTATGTCGTTCGCATCCCACCCCGCACTAGCACCAACAAAAATCACACCTCTGCTTCCCAACCGACCAATAAAAACCGTCGAAAGATTCGTGGCTGGCATGACCGCGATGTTGGCGATGAGGACGATAGCGAGTGGGATGAACAGGCACCCAGCACCGCCAACACCAGTGGTCTTCTGGCTACTACTTATCCAAACGCACCGTATGAGGAAGAAGAATATGAGGAGGAGGAGGATGCGGAGTTTATTGTTACTCCGAGTAGGGGTTTGTTACTTCCGCAGCAGAGTCAGGAATTGAAGATTACGTTTAAGCCGGGAAGCATTTCGAGATATGAGACGGAGATGGTGTTGGATATTGTTTCGGTGGGGGTTGGGTTGGGAAGGGTGAAGTTGAAGGGAGAGAGTCTTGTGCCGAATGTAAGTAGTGGTTTTGTAATTGTTGATGCGTGATTCGTGTTTGGTTGTTTCCAAAAAAGGGGTGGGATTTTGTTGAGTGTCATTTTTCTTTTACGACAATCAGACCTGAATGAACTGACACATGTTGTGCTTTATTCAATCTTTCCCGCTATAACAGATTCAACTCAAAACCCCCCTTCTCGACTATGGTGACTGCTTCCTCACCCACGAATACACCAAACCCGTAGAAATCCTTAACGACACCGCGTTCCGCGCCCGATACCACCTTCTGCAACAAGATGAATCCGCCAAAGCCGTCTATGCATACTCCTCCCCCAACGCCCGCGGTGTCATTGAACCCCGTTCTCGCCGTCTCATCGATGTCAATATCCGCGTTAACCGCCTGGGCCAGGTTAACTTCCCGGTTTTCATTTACATTGAAGGAATGGAGGAGACGCCGCTTGTGGTGGATATTGTTGCACAGGGAATAGGGCCGAATGTGGTGCTTTCGACGAGGGAGGTAAATTGGGGAAAGGTTCTGGTGTTGAGATCGGTTCCTGCGACTATTAGGTTGCAGAATGACTCGCCAATACGGGCGCCGTTCACGTGCTCGACTGTCAGTGAATACTCTGCCTTTCACGTTGAACCCTCTTACGGCGTTATAACTCCACACGGTTCAACAGAGCTGACCGTCACAGCCTTCCTGGATGACTCGCTTAAGTTTACGGATATCCTGAAGATTGCGATTCAGTCCGATGGAGTGCATGAGGTGCAGCTTGTTGCGAGGGGTCAGGGAACAACTATCGTGTTTGATGATGAGGTCAGGGTGCGAAATGTGGATTTCGGGGATGTGTTTACGAATTGGGGGTGCAAGCGGGAATTTGTTTTGTGGAATAAAGGGAGGAGGACGCAGACTTTATACTGGGTAGCGGAGGAGAGAAGGGGAGGGAGGTTTGCCAATGCTGTTGCAGTTGGGGGTAACAGTGTCAGTGCAGGTTCGAGCGAACAAGGCATGGCCTCATCGACCCACATCATCGCAACAGCATCACCCATTTTCGAGGTGGTACCTTCCCGAATCGTTTTGAAGCCTGGCGCCCAACAAATGATCGTTATCAAAGGCCAGTCTACACGTGCAGGACTCTGCCATGAAACCCTGCTGTGCCAAAGCACGATCGAAAAAGATCCCACCCGTCGCGTCATCCTCGAATCCAAAGTCTCTGCTCACTTCATCGACCCACTCCTCGACGTGTCTCCTTCGTCACTCAAATTCGTATCCATCCACACTCGTGAAGGCGATGCAGAAACGCTTTTGAGGAAGGAACTTGTATTGCGGAACGTATCTACCCTCCCACTGCAATTCTCCCTTCGATGCGAGCGGCCGTACAGTATTGAGGACATGCAACCCGAGTACAGTCTCAGTCCCACCGACTCTGTCACCCTCACAATCGTCTTCGACCCTTCCCACTACCGCACCCGCATCTCTTGCAAGGAACACGCCAAACTCACGATCTCGTATAAAGACCACCCACAACGCGACTCAGTCGATTTGTACAGTGATGTGTCGTTTCCAAACTTGGTGTTCAGTGAAACGAATGTTGCATTTGGGTGTATACCGATGGATGAGGAAAGGAAGATGGTGCTGTCTGTCACGAATGCGGGGGCGTTGTCGGCGTGTTTTGAGTGGTCGTTTCTGAGTGAGTCGATTCTAGTTGAGGTGGAGGATGACGATGAGAATATGTCAGAGGGAGATGAGGATGATGTGGATGAAAATGCAGAGGCGGGGAGTGTTGGGGAGCGAGGTGAAGATGTGGAGGCAGGAGCAGCTGCAACATCGTCATCAACGCCATTGCACTTAGAGGGAAAGAAGGGGAAAAGGAGCCGGAAACCTCAGATTAATATCGACCACATCTACGATATCGTGCCTTCGCAAGGGATCGTGCAACCCGGGGAAACATTGCAAGTACAAGTAACCTTCTTTGGCTACTTCCGCGGCACATTCTCTGTCGTGGCTGTCTGTGATGTCGTCGGCGGTCCGAAGTATGAGGTTCTCCTGCGTGGGAACGCGTCACCCGTTGCTTTCACCGTCGATAAATCGTCCCTTGATTTTGGGACGACTTGCTACCAAGATATCTCAGAACAAGAACTCACAATCACCAACACCGCGCAAGTTGAATTCGAGTACAGCACGATCTTGTTGCCATCAAGCAACCTTTCAGAAAAGCTTCTTGTAACTCCCGCAACAGGGTCGATTGGTCCACACGGGAAGCAAAAAATTACAGTGCGATTCTGCCCGCTCGTACCCGAGACAGTCGATGACATGTTCTTGTTGCAGATTGCACATTTTGAACCGGTCAGAGTACGGGTGACGGGTGCGGGAACATTTCCAAGGATCGTGCCGAATGTGCCGAGGATCGAAGATGAGACCTACAAGACAGTGGTTGCAAAGGTGACGGCTGCGTCTGCAAGTGCTGTGGTACCTTTTGGAGGTATCATGGTCGGGAACGCTGTTGCCGGGGTGAAGTCGCAATCTCAGCCACAAAGGTCGTCGGACAGCACTGGAGCTGGTGCAGGACTCAACAGAAAGCCTGGAACCACGGGAACTGGTGCATCTGGCGCTCCGAAGGCTAACGGTGGGACCGCTTCCAACACCAAAATTGATCCGGAGATGGAGGCCGAGATCGAAAGATCTGTTCTTTGCGACAAGAACCGAAAGTTTTTGACAAAGCTTGGTGAAGAACTTAAAGCCAAAACACCTCTAATCCCTCGAAACAAAATGATGGGTTCTGTCATCCTTGCACAGAAGATGCAACAAAAGACAGCGACCGGGGCTGGCGCACGTGCAGGAGAGGTTGGGGGTGTTGGAGGTGGAATTGCATCATCCCTGAATAGCGGGAGTAAGCGAGTCGTGGGAACTTTGGGCGAGAGCTCGCAGGTCCTCTTGGCGAAATATCTGTGTGATTTCGGGCATGTCATACGCAGCACCAGTAAGCGTCGGACCTTCCGAGTGACTAACCGGAGCTCACATTCAGTCACGTTCCAGGTGGATCGAGCGAGCCTTGTCGGGACTGGGTTCTCGATCGAGCCTGAGAAAGTGAAGGCTCTTCCCGGTGCACCCAATTTTGAGTCGGTCGAATTCCAAGTTACATTCCAAGCGCGGAACCAGAGCAGCGAAACAGGGACGGTTGAGATCGACTTGCCCATCAACGTCAACGGAGGTCCCACAGTAGTTGTCACCCTCAAAGCCGAAATTACCGTCCCCGAGCTTCAACTCTCCACATACGATTGTTCCTTTGGTGAAGTGCTCTGCGGTCACCGCAAAATCCTTTGGGTTCTCTTTCAAAACCCGAAAGCTGTGCCATGTGAATGGACAGCGCAGCACTTCGAACCTTCTGCTGCTAGCACCAAAGCCGAGCGACAGGCCATGCAGTCGCTTCTCTATATGGGTGGAACCACACATAAAAGCCCACAGGCGAGGAAAATGGCAGTGATGGTGCATGGGAAAGAGTTTGAAGTTGTGCCGAATTCGGGGACGTTGCAACCGGGGGGGAAGATGCTTGTGTCAGTGAGGTTTGCGCCGACAGAGGATAAGGAACATGATCTTGTTCTGCCCATTAAGGTCAATATGAACCCTAAATCGACGAACATTCGGCTGACGGCTACCGGGGTGAAACCTATGATTCTGTTCCAGCCCTCTAATTTGGTGTTGGGACCGATTCTACCCTGTTCAGAAGGGGTCGAGGGTCACGTCCAAATTTTGAACCCGACAAATTACCCGGTCGAGGTATACTCTGTGGATTTCGATGAGCAGTACCTCGAGGAGGAAGAGATTGCGCGACAACTGGACGGGTATGAGAACGGGTTGACATACGTCCCCCCACGAACCCCCGGGATGCCGGTACCTGAATTCGTCGTGGTCGAGTACGGCGGACAAAAAGTGAGGATCGAGAAAAGAAGTGCTGCTTCTGTTGGTGTAAACGGCAAAGATCTTTTCTCTGCGACAGGAGAAAATCTCATCACCATGGCGAAATCGACCCCTATCGGCGACAATAGCGACCCACCTGATAACCCAGTGGCGACTGGCATTGGATTCAATTCAGCCGCCGGCGGAGGAATGAACAGTGGCCGAAGAACAGCTGGCACCGCGTCCTCGAATTCGGCTTCTGGTGAAACTGGCAGTGCCAGTGGTCCCAACAGTAATAACAGCGACCCTCCCACTCCTATTTCTATCATCATCCATGGTCCGCCATTTTCGGGACGCACGACCCAAGCGCTGAAATTATCCCAGGTGTTTGGGAACGTGTACATTCGCGTTGATGAATTGGTTGAAGGGCACCTCGGACCGGATAACACGAGCACTCCGCAGCGAAACAACGCAGTCCCCCTTAACACCGGGCCGATGCCTACCATCAGATCCAAAGAATCAGTTCGAGCAAACGTGGCGAGTACCCAAGCTTCAGGGAACCCAAACCTTCCATCGAACGTTGCGGGGGCAAACCCAGAACCACTCACCCCACTTCCGGACGTGGAGGAAAATGAGTCTCACCATTTTTCGAACAGGAACTCTGTTCAAAACGAGCAAGCCGAACAATACGATAACTTCGACTCGCATATCATCTTGCCTGAGGATATGCTGGCGGATATCTTCCGAGCTCGCCTACAAAAGGAAGATTGTGTGAGGGGTGGAGTTGTTGTCGACGGTTTGGACTCGAAATACGCTCATACTCCCTTGACAGTTCTGCGAGCTCTTCTGCGTGCTTCAAATGATAAGCGCAAATGGTTCTTCATCAACCTCTCCATGGATGTTAGCCACATTCGAGAGCGGGAGATGACGTCTATCCGGTTGTTGGGTGACCGCGACATGGATATTATGGTTCGAGAGGTTAGCGAGGAAGAATACGATAATATGGCTGAACAGGAAAAGGAGCAGTATGACGATGCCGTTATTCGTGCGCGGAAGAAGATGAAGGAGCTAATCGATCGGCGCAAGTTAGAAAGAAAGCTTTGGGAGGAGGATATGGCGAATCGGCTTGGGGTTCAGAAGGCAGAGGACGAGAGTCGGCTCGCTGGAATGAAGAAACGACACTCAAAGCGGATGCCAGCTCCGAAGCCCGCAACATTGCCACCACCGCCGGTCCATCTTGACAAGCCGGACAAGACTGCGCCGTCTCCTGTTGTGAAGAACGAGCTTAAGGGTTCCAAAATGAGTTTTGGGAGTGTGTCGCCGAGATTCACCAAAAAGGGTGGATCAGATCGGCTGGAGGCGTCTCCAAGCAAACTTGCTGAGAGGTTGGAAAAGTTGAATTCGGGAGAAAAATCGGATGTTGAGACCATGTCATCGCGATTGACATTGAGTGATGCGGGTGAATCCTTCTATAACGATTTGACCTTCAGGTAAGTGAAACGAAAGCGTGTGTTGCGAAGGATTGCAATGGAACCGAGCTCACATTTTGGTCTTTTCCCTCTGTCACATCAATATATACAGGCGCTTTGAGCAATACAGCATGACTTTGGAACCTATTCTCACACTTCTCAGGGAAGGAGAAAAGCCCCTGAACACGGTGCGTCCACCACCACCATCCGCAAACGCCGAGAAAAAGAGTTCACGAAAACAAGCAAATATCGTCCCCGCAGAAGTGAGTGCTTCAAACGCGACAGTGTCTATGGAAGCGGAACAACATCCCTCTGAAGAAAATTCTGCGCTATCCATCCACGACGTCAACGGGAGTGTTGATGAAGAATCTTTATTCAAAGCTATTTCGGATGTACTCCCTTCACGGCCCAAACTAGAGGAAGCAGCACCACCTTCTGATATGATTCCCCCGCCCATCGTCGAACAAATTGTCTTCTATCCGAATGACCGCGCGGGGATGCGGAAGACGTCTTCTATGTTTACGTTGTATGCACTTGCACCAAGCGCTGATGCTGATGATGATGGGACCATGCATGAGACAGGTCCTGCATCTAACACAGTTGCAAATGTGCCTCAGCCTCCAGCTAAAAGTGAGTCGGGAAAAAAATCTCGGGGTAGCAACAAAGTGGCTGAAGAGGTCAAAGCTCCCGAACCCGAAGAGGAACCGGACAAGGAATCAAAGGGCAATCCCTTCCGGTGGGTCTTACAGCCAAACGAGCGGAAGGAGCTTGTGGTCAAATTCGCTTCAAGTCATGTTGGGAAGTTTGAAAAGATTCTCACTTTTGAGATCACGGGTTTACGGAGCCAGTTCACATTCAACTGCCTGGGCGTATGCCAATATTCACAGATAGCTAGCGACTACCGTAAGGTCTATCCGCGCTGGCGAAAGACAAAAGATGAGCAGACCATTGTGCATGGAGAGTACGTGATCGCCACCAATACCTTCGAGTTCGGACCGTTGCTGTACACGAAACCAAAGGAGAAATACTTGGAACGGTTCCCGGAGAACAGAGCGATCTTCAACATCACCAACACCTCTCATGGGGATATCAAGCTTCATTTCACTCTTAAACACGATGTCAAAGGCGATGTGTTCTTCTTCGACCCACCGCACATGGACTTAGCTCAAGGGCAGACACAAACCTTAAGCGTATGGGCTTACCCTCGTTCAGCAGGTCATTTTGAAGACATGATCATATGTTGTATCAGAGACAACCCGGAACCCTACATATTCCGTATTTCCTGCGTTGGTGTGAAGCCGGAGCTGGAGATTGACAAGAAATTCCTGTCCTTTGAGAAGATGTTGCTTGGTCGTCGGGAGGTCCGTGAAATCAAGCTCAGAAACGGCACGCTTATGCCTGTCGCATGGAAGCTTGCTCAAATCGATAGTTTGGGGGAGGAGTTCCAGATTTCTCCCACCGAAGGCCAACTTGACTCCTTCCAGGAATGTGTTTTCACCGCCACGTTCCATGCGCTGAAACCCGTCGTCGTGAAACGGGTTGTTCGGCTCGAAATATCTGATACGGAGAAAATTGCTGGTGTTGCCGCTGAAATACCGATCCTTGTCACTGCCGAAGCCTACGATATCGCCATGGACTTGCACTTCCCGAAGGGCTACGACGGGTTAGATTTCGGGGTTCTCAAAGTCTTTGAAGAAGCAAAGCAGCTTTGCACGCTCAAAAACAAGGGGAAGTACGAAGTCGGTTACAAGTTTCTGTTTGAAAACAAGGAGTTCAGCGAACTCTTTACAGTCTCACCACAGCAAGGGATCATACCCCCGTCGGACAAACCGTTCCCGATCCAGGTGGTTTTCAAAACTGGAAAAGAAATGGCAATTCGAGATATACCTGGTCTCAAATGCCAATTCTATGAACCTCAGAATGGAGAAGTCACCGCCACCATCCCCATCAAATTGTGCGCACGGGCTGTTTTCAGCAAATTCTCGATCCTCCCAGTCCGCGAAGTCAACTTTGGTGCTTTGGTGCATGGAACGAAGGCAGCGAGGCAATTGACCATCGAAAATTCTGGAGAGTTTGACTTCCGGTACTCCATATTTAAAATCATCCAGGGCACCAGCGACAGTAAAACGGGCGGAAAACTTCGCACAACTTCTCGACCATCCAAAAATGGCCGTGCTACTTCCCCTCCCACCGCGAGGATGATGAACCGGCGAGAACTTGTAAAACAAGCGGATGCCGTGAACTTTGGTGCTTTTACCGTCTTCCCCACCAGTGGCTTGTGCCCTGCTGGTACAAAGCAACCCATCACAGTAGAATTCCACCCTGAAGTTCCCGGAAGTTTCGATGAAATCATGGCATTGGATATATCCGACAGGTCCCCCAACGATAACCAGGATGTCATAGAATATCGCCTGTTGGGTGAAAGCTGCATACCGGGCATCAACACGACCGATTTGGTTTCCATATTTGAAGAACAGGCAGTCATCAAACGACTGGAGCTCTTCAACAACCAAGCCAATGTATATGGTGAGGAGGACCGTGCCTTCCACTTTGGAGCATACTTGGCTGGACAACAGGCCCAAGTTCGATTCAAACTATCCAATCCGTACAAGATCCCATGCGATGTGTCGGTGTATACAAAACCGAGAACCAAAGGGAAGGCCGATGTAGCAGATTTCGCATTCGATGTGGAGCCTAAAAAGCTGTCGATTCCCAGCCACGAGTACCGATATGTTACGGTTACTTTTCACCCGACCTCGATTCAGTCGTACGCTGGTGTTTTTGAGGCCGTGGTAGAAAATGTTGGCGAGTCCAAAAGTAAAACGCTTTCATTTGAGCTTCGAGGAGAAGGAACACTGCCTCGAATTTTCGTTGAGAAACCTGTTCCAAGGACAAAGCAAGGATATCCTCTGCTCAAATTTAAACGTCTTCTAGTTGGGGCCAGCCAAACACTGCCTATCACGATCAAAAATGAAGGAGTAATACCCGCAAAACTTAA
Source organism: Quaeritorhiza haematococci (assembly GCA_027596845.1). Classification (NCBI taxonomy): domain Eukaryota; kingdom Fungi; phylum Chytridiomycota; class Chytridiomycetes; family Quaeritorhizaceae; genus Quaeritorhiza; species Quaeritorhiza haematococci. The sequence goes on along the minus strand of JADGJF010000357.1, from coordinate 6,088 downwards.
AATGGAGTGGCTGTCGGGAGGAGGGGATGAAATCGATTGTGAAAGCACCAACGTCATCCACATCCTGAAAACTCAAGAGATACGCACCTTTGAGGTGCGATGCCGCCCGCTGCAGGCACACAAAATCGACGCCGAGCTCAAAATAAGAGTTATTGACAACCCTTTTGAGGATACGACTGTCAGCATATCTGGGGAAGGTTATCTCGATGACATAACGTTCGACAATCTGAACACAGATACGGAGAACGAAGTCAATGTGGGATACTGTTTCCTTGGAGAAATCAAACAGTCTGCGTTCACGGTGACGAATCATTGCGGCGACCACATGAGGATTGCCTGGACGCCAAATGCAGATTTTGTTCTCTCTCCAACCATTACACATTTGAAACCCTTCAGCTCCAAAGAAACCACAGTGATCTTCACGCCTAAGCAACAAATCGAATTGACCAAGGTGCCTGTTGCTTGCAAAATCAGCAAGATACGCTATACCGGTCTGACCCCGGACGATTGGGATGATAGAATGACATTCAATCGATGGAACAGCAGCGATATCAGCGGTCCAAAGATTTCCTCGTTGCCTGAACCCGCTTACGAAAGCATTGGGGCGGCTTTCGAGCGCTCGTTGCTCTTCAGTGGATTCGCCGACTATTCAAACTACGATTGCCCCGTTAACGAAATATCGTTCAAGAGCACCATGATGTTCCAGAGTCGTGTATACCGATTCCCCATCCGAAATGTAGGGAAAGTTCCGCTTCGATTCAATTTCGCCTTTTTCGACGAGGATGGTCAACCGGTAGATCCCCAGAAAGATCAGTACCCATACTCAGTCAGTCCGATGAATGGTAGCATCGAGGCTGGGGACCAAGTCAATGTTACAGTGAGGTTCGCACCGATGGAGGAAGGTGATTTCTCAGGCCAAACACTCGTTGGTCTCATCCCGAACTTAGTGAAGGACAACAAACCAATCGTTATCAAACTCAACGGGGTGAGTCTTAGGCCAATCTGCCACTTTGAGCTCGAAGACAGCGATTACATCACCTCTGAGAGGCGTAACCTGGATACTAGCACCAACACGGGGGTTCCCGCCAGCTTAGATCCAAATGTACGCATCATCGAGTTTTCTTCTTGCGGCATTCGCGTGCGGAATACCAGACGTTTCTACATTGTCAACCCGACACACGCGGCTTATGAATTTGAGTGGATATGTGATGCTGGGGATGAAGGGAGCATATTCCGTTGCTTGACGCCGAAAGGTGTTGTACAGGCGGGGAGAAAATTCGAAATGGTGTTCGAGTTCACACCGGAGACCGTGGAAATAAAGGTTGGTTGCGTTTCCTTATCTCAAAGAACCACTCTTGTGCAATTCTCCTCGACCTCACATCTGAAAACACGGGTCTAAATACTTACTTTTACAGGAGTCACTTTGGCGATTCACGATAGCTGTCCATGGAATCACCGTTCCATTCCTGCTTGTGGGACAAACATCCGAACCAAACGTGTACATGGATCGTACGAGCGTTAACTTCCGCGCTTTGCTGGTCGGGCGACAACTCAAAGAAACGGTGAAGTTGATTAACAACGAAAACATACCCTTCAGCTTCGCGTTCGCAGACACCTCCTGTGAGCTCAATAATGACGGAACGCCTGTTGTCAAATTCTCACCTACGTCCGGCACAATTGGACCGAACTCGGAGGTTCCCATCGAAATTGCGTTCACTCCCTCTGCAGAGAAAGTGTTCAACTTCAACCTTGTTTGCAACGTCCGCAAGAAGTCGGTACCGCTTACTATCAACGTCAAAGGCGAAGGATATGAAATTCGGGAGGCATTGCAGAGCGAGTTGGGAGATCATACAGCGTTCGAACTGGCTGCGGGTCCTTCGGCAGAAAATGTACTTGATTTCGGGGAAGTACAGATTAAGGAGAAGAGGATCAAGCGCGTCACCATCATCAATTCAGGCAAATTCAATTTCGACTTTTCGTGGAAACTGATATCCAAAGTTTCAGGGGGCATCATTACGATATATCCGGACATCGGCACGGTTAATAAAGGCGAGAGGATTGTTTGCGAGGTGGCCTTCTTGCCTACTAGTGCTGTAACTTTCAAGGGGTCTAAAGCTGTTTGCCAGATCGTGAATGGAAGATCATACCCTGTGACAATTATGGGTGTGGGTTGCCGCCCTGCATTGAAATTGTCAAAGACAACTCACGACTTTGGCAGCCAATTCGTGTTTAGACCGGGGATGTCACCAGCAACAACAACCGTCCGGGTGACCAATGAAGATGTTCGTGAGATATCTTTCGACGTATTGTTCCCCGAATCGAACGCCTTTGACGTCCAAAAGGGGCCAAACATACTTGCGCCTGGAGAGTTCACTGACATCGGCATCACATTCTACCCGCGTGAGGCACGGGAGTATAAGGAGGTTATGAAACTTGAAATCAACGGTCTCTCTACTATGGACATCAACTTAATCGGAGAGGGCGTGGATTTCAAGGTTGATCTTGTCAACCCTGAAAATAGAACGATCAACCTTGGTGCCGTGCGTGTGGGCCATTGCACGTTCAGGAACGTAAAAATTGTGAACCGCAGCAGTATCCCCGCGACATTCACGTTGGGGCCTCCGTCGACCCTCGAAACGTTTAGTTTCTACTCTCTGACGTTCTCACATCGCGGGGAGTGTACACTCCGTCCGAAAGGTACCTTATCGCTTGACATCAAGTTCAACCCCCTTCATCGCATCCCATTCTTCTCAGAAGAAGTCTTCTTGGAGGCCCCCGGGATTTCAAAGCCGTTGTTTGTTGTCACGGGTGCATGTCAAGGAATCGAGATCAAGCTTGAAAATGACACGCTTCCGTTTGGTGCTGTCGTTCAGAAGAGTTTTACGACGCGGAGGATTCAGCTCCAAAACATTGGTGACATTGGCGCGAAATTCAAATGGGATACAATCAAGTTTGCGCCGGACTTCTCTATCACTCCCTCGGAAGGTTACATTTCACCCGGCATGGACATTCCGTTGGAAATTACATTCCACCCGTCGGAGATCAATCCTGATATCCGGTATGAGAACTTGTGCTGCACGATTGAGGGGACACAACCTCTTTATCTGACCTTGACGGGGATGTGTGTCCCACAGCCGCTACAGAACGAGGTCGTCAAATTCTCAACCCCGGTCAGGCAGACGGACGTGAAGAGCATCTCGCTATCCAACAAAACAAGCACGACGTGGCATATCAAACCGATTATTGAGAACGAATACTGGACGGGACCGGAAGTTATCGACGTGGAACCTGGTCAGACCAAATCTTACGACATCGCTTTCACGCCCCTCGAGACAACAGGCGACGGAGAGGGTGGAAGGCATGAAGGGTCGATATTCTTCCCCTTACCGGACGGCAGTGGGATGCTGTACAAACTGTTTGGAACGGCCGATAAACCTTTGCCATCTGCCACCATCACAAGGGAAATCCCGTGCAAAACGCAGTACACTGAGGTGTTGCCCATCAAAAACTGGCTTAAGCGAGCCCAACGATTCAAAGTCACTATGGAGGTGGCGAAACCTGACCCATCTATCATACTCAAGGGACACGACTTCATTGATGTTCCGGCGTTGCTGACGAAGGAATACAAGCTGGGTTTCTACTCGTTCAAAGAAGGAGTGACGAACGCCAAAGTCATCTTCAAAAACGAGCAGACCCAAGAGTTCATATTCTTTGCCTTGAGCTTCAAGTCAACGCCACCCGGAGTCATTGGAACTCTGGACATGAATACAGTGGTTCGGCAGCTTGTGACCAAAGATATCGTGTTGTCGAACCCACTCCAAGTACCAGTAACGTTCAATGCCACTTCCAACAACTCCGAAGTGAACGTCACTCATTCCTTCTCCCTACAGCCAAGGTGAATATACTTTTTGTTCGTCTGCATTTCATTGCACTCCTTCTTTATCCTTCCCCTTTTACTAATATGTCTTCAAATGCACACAGAGCCGAAGGAGTTTGTCTCGTAGAGTTCCTGCCTCTCCTTCCGCGGGAGTCCACGGCCCGAATAACAATCACAAGCCCCGAACTCGGCACCTACCAGTATGATCTTCGACTCACAGCAACCCCAGCAGGGCCCGAACGAAGCTTGCACCTCAAAGTCGGTCTGGGTGGTAACCAAGTTCAAACCTTCCGGTTCTTGAGCTATTCAAAGGTGAAAACGGAGTACTCGTGTAAGGTCGATCACCCAGACTTCACGGTGGAGAAATCTGTAGTTGCGCCTTCAGGTACGTGAGCATCCGTGTGTTCGTGTATCCGATGGTATTTCTTTCGCTGGAAATCAATTCGGGAGGGTGCATACGTTTCCTTTGTTGCACTACAAAAGCAACCCTTGTCTGATATCTCTCCTCGCTCCCAATTTGGCCCAACAGCAACAACAGGTGGCGTGGAGGTTTGCGTCGATGTATTCTATGAACCCTCCAAGCTCGGCGACGTTCGTACCCAACTCCTTGTCTCAAGCCCTGTTGGCGGAGACTACGTGTGCCCTCTATATGGCCATTGCGTCCCGCCCCGGCCGCAAGGTCCCATCGCAATCAAACAGGGTCAGAGTGCTTCAGTTCCATTCAAAAACGTTTTCACAACGGGGTCTACCTTCAACTTCTTTGTCGTAAGTATTGCGTCATGTCGAAACTCTTCAAAACGATGCAACATGTGTTCAAAAGATCTAACAGATTCCCGTCGCCTTCCCACATTCCCTCTCGACTACAGGACAACCCCGCATTCACCGTCAAAGCGCAGGAAGCCATCGGCTCAAAGAAGACCGTCACCATGACAATAGCCTTCCGAGGGGCGAGCGCCTCCAACTCTGGATCTGGGTCGGGTGGCAAGGAAGGGAAGGAAAGCAAAGAAGGCGGTGGTAAAAATAGTGTTTCATCGTATGCTGCAGCTTCATCGCCACAAATGTCGTCGCTCTCTGCGAGTAACCCGCCGGCGAAGGTCGGAAGACTCACAGTGACCCATGCGCCCACGAACGTGTCATGGATTTATTACCTGCAGGGAATGCAAAACTGATATTGAAATTACGTCAATGTCGGTCTCTATATTGTATGTTCTTCCCTCAAGTTTCATTTTTCTTTCATTGAAGATGCCATACTGAAAATACCTGTCCATAGCATTGTACTAAAATTCATGGAGAACAAGGAAATTGGTCGCTAACGAAACAAATATAAAGGAAAAGCTTTGAAATCCTCGAACATAGACTGGAAACGGGCAACTAAGCAAATTGTTGCTAGATCGGGCTCTATCACCACAAATGCCTCGCCTTATTCTCATCAGACCGGCAGCATCGAGCGCTCATTTTTGTGAACATCTCGCTTTCTTTGTCTTTTTCTTCGGCGGCGCTATGGCAACAGGGGTGGCATCTCGAAAGATCTCGTGTCAACCTCGTAGCCATGGCATTGTTGCAGGGAGAGGACCTAAACCCTCTTTGTTGATCTACACGGTCCCAGTATTTGCCGAAACGCTTCGCGCATTCCCTTGCTCCCATTAGCCCTATCGGAATCTACACGTGTGGATGGGTTTTGTTGTCGCAAATGGTAGCCAAATGTTTCCGAATGCATGGTAGCTCGCTACCATATTCATTTAAACTCTACGGGTCATTGCACCTCTATATGCTGGTTTTGGTCACCATCTTGTCAGTGCCTCGACCATCGGACCTGCTTGATGTTGATATTGAATTAAAATTGCCTATATATATAGATTTATTTCAAGTGTGTTCAGCCAGCTGCGCTAGTATAATGGTTAGTATATCTCGTTGTGGCCGAGGTGATCCTGGTTCGATTCCAGGGCGCAGCACTTAGTCTCCGGACAATTGGTCCATCTCATACCCTCCATTGGTGAGTCTTTGTCTTTTGGTGTTTCTCCCACCTTCGCCAGCGCCAGGGTTACTTTCGGGATGGACTTTGCTGTTGGGATGGACTTTGCTGTCAGGATGCACTTCGCCAACAGCAAAGTCCATCCCAACAGCAGTCAGGACTCAGGATGGACTTCGCTGTCAGGCTGGACTTCCCTGAGGGTGGGTGTTCGGGAGATAGTGGACTAGGGAGAGGGGGGG
>JADGJF010000356.1:0-21156 GCA_027596845.1 Quaeritorhiza haematococci | reverse complement strand
TCTCGGGCGTCGGCGGCGGCCGCGGCGGTGGGGAATACCACACATACACCTTGGTGCTGTTGGTTGGGGGGGGGGTGGCGGGGGTGGACTCTCTTTTCGTGTGATAGTGGGGTGTTGGTAGGGTTGAGATTGAGTTGGTAGTGCTCAGCCTGGCCTAACGCATTTCTTCTCGCTTGTAGATTGAAGTGTACTGCCAACGCATAGGCTCATCCATGGTCGGTTACTACTGCGCGAACGAACTGTACTCGGATACACAACTATCTACGATCTCGGCAAAAGTTGCCACAAAGATTGATGACGCTGTGGATGGTGGGAGTGTTGTTTTGTTGGTAGGTTTTCACAACAATCTCCTCGGAGTTGAACACGTTGGCGGGATGGGAAGGGTTCCGGGTTGCTGTGGAGGAATGGATCAAGTGATGGACGTTGCGGGAACCTGTGCCAAATTTTATAGCGTAACGTGCTGATTGATTCGATAACCTCCTCTCTTGAAAAAACAGGTGAACAACAGCAAACTAAAACCAGGAACCTCAGAACTCGCCGTGCTGGTATGTATTCTCACAACCAACCCCCGTCTCCCTCCTCCCGCCCCCCCTTTTCCTTTCCCCCTCCTTTTCACAATCACTAACATACACCAAACCCACATTTCTCCTTCGCACAAAAAAGCCCTTCACAAGCAACTACGGCTCCTGGAAATCCCTCTCCCCCACATCCCTCATCACCTCCACCCCAGTCGATTCCCTCACCTCCTCCCTCCAACACCACATCTCTCAACAAACCTACCACGATGTAGTAGATTTCGATACCCATTTGGATATTATGTCTATGCTGGCTGCGCCGGATAGTGATAAGGGGAGTGAGTTGAAGCGGGTTGGGGGGAATGTGGATTGGTTGCGGAATGCGGTTGTGGGGAAGGCGGTTGAGTGATGAACACGTGGTTAATGATAGACAGTGTTTAAATATAGTTGTGTGATTGTGATGAAGGTCGTTTGCAGTGTTGTTGTTGAATGGTGTCCTTTGCATTCGTGCGCGCAAGTGCTTGAAGGTGGGGCGCGTGACTTAAGTAATGGCATTATGGAATGCGGCGACTCAAAGTTGTCGCAACCCCGCATTTCTTCCTTTCTCCCGCTAACAGGAATGAGCATTGAATCCCGCTGTATCTCCCCCATTCTTCATGGATGGAACCCCCACATGTATAGTAGTGGCGTCACAGTAAAAGAATACCATCATGAAGTTCTGGTCCTCAGTTTATTGCGAATTTCGATAAAATAAACATTGTGTGTGAAATGCCATACAAATACAAGTCTATGAAATATTACACATTTGCCAAAATAATGATATAGAATAAACAAAGTGATAAAAAAACATAAAAAGGTATACCGCAAACCAACCATTACATCCCCACCGTCACTCCGAGTCTTGCGTTAGACAATCCCCGCCTTGACAATCAGACAAGCGTCATATGCCAACCCGAAGCCACCACACTTTCGTCCATGGCCCCAACGAAGACCCACATAAAATCCCTCAATCCCCTCCATTTGTAAACCCAATAATCCCCCGCAACCTTTGGCATACTCGTCGCCTCTTCATCCTGATCCAACGAAACATCTTCGGGCAACCCAACCCTATCCGGCACACCCATCAACTCAACAACACGCTGGGCTTCGTTCCCCGGGACGACAACGTATTCTTGAAGTTGCCGCATGATGGTATGTTTGAGTCCATTGAAGTCGTCGATGTCCGGGTTGCGTTCTTCGGCGCCATCGAAGAAGCCTTTGAGGGTGCGGAGGCGTTTGTATTCGCGGCCGAGGAGGGCGACGGCGGTGCGGGCGTTTGAGTCCGAGTCGGAGGAAGGTGAGGATGAGGAAGGTGAGGTTTCGGTGGACTCGGATGGGGTGGGGAGGGATGTGACCCCGGAGGAGGCGAAGATTGTGAGGGTGAGGAAGAAGGCGAATAGTGCGATGATTTTGGATTTGACCGACATTGTTTTGTTTGTGTAGGGATGGGATGTGCGGTTTTCGATGGGGGGGTTTCAGGCTCTTTTGGTCGGTTGGTGTGATTTGGGTGATTTCTGATGGTTGTAAATAACTTGAATAACTTGATTTGACTTGAGAGATTGTTGTGTTGTTGATGAGACCTTTCCCTCATCGGTCAGCGCCTATTTATCAAAAAGACAGTCCACTCAGTCCATTGCGGCGAAACCAGGAGGATACCACACCGGCAAATGGCCTCAAGAAGAAAAAAAAACAAAAGAGTCCTTGTCCATCCTTTCTTTTTTTTTCTTTCTTCACCAGACGCAGCGAGAAAAAAAAAGGTGTATGGAGGCTTCAGAGTTTCGAAACGGCCCTCAGGTGCAATACGTCAGCCGTCGCCGACAGGCCCACACCCACACCAGATGCGAGAGAAAAAAAAAACACGCAGGACTGAGCAGGACTGAGATAACCTGAGTTGGATGTGGGAGAGGGGAGGTGTGCGCGTGGCTTGCTCCAAAGCTCCACTCTGAGCTGAGCTACAATGAGCTTCATTCCGCATTTCGGCGAGCCAGCGGGATGGTGTGACAAGAATGGGAGGACGGTTTCACATTTGCTCTCCCCGTCTCGCGCAGGGTCTCGCGGGTCCTCGGCTCTCTCGGGGGATCTTGGTAAACCGCCAAACAAGTCACGACGCGATTATTGGTTTCAAGAGAAATGTTTACAGTTGGGACTGCGGCACGAACACGGCATGCAATGCCAGTGAATCCACCAGACAGGCGAATGGTTGAAGATGAATATGTAATTATGCTTTAATGAAGTGGAGTGAAGTTCAAGTGCGAGGTCAAGATGTGAAAGCGACGTGAAGACCCAAATGCAAAGACATGATGCGAAAAATGCTAACTAAATCATACAAATATGTACAGGTGAAGGACAGGTGAACAATCTCCAACAATGAATGATAACAACACATTTACTCCTTCCCCTTCACGCACGATGCGTGATAAACCATCCAGAAGCAACCACACTTTCATCCATAGCATTCACGTAAACCCACATAAAATCCCTCAGACCCCTCCACTTGTAAATCCAAAAGTCGCCAGCGATCTTCGATATGCCCGCATTCGACTCCTCTTCTTCGTCGATTTTGACATCCGGTGGCAAGCCGAGGACATCAGGAACGCCCATAATGTCGACCATGCGTTGTGAGGGGCTACCCGGCACGACGAGCGAGTTCTGAAGCGACAGCATGATTTGGTGTTTGCGACCGCCATAGCTATCGACGTCTGCAATGATTTCGTCCCCGCCGTCGAAGAATCCTTTGATGGATCGCAGGCGTTTGTACTCTCGGCCCATGACTAGGATTGCGGAGTCGATTCTTTCGGTGGCATTCGGTTGTGATGTTTCTGGAGTGGGTAGCGAGGATACTCGAGCGGCACCGAATACTGTGATGATCAGAAGGAGCGCGAGGATGGCGGATTTCCGTATTGACATGGCGGTATCAACCTCAGAGTAACAGATTGTCTGGCAATCACACTGGTCGAAAATCTTTAGTGTTTCAGGAAGAGCGGGCAAATGCGGTTGCGATCACGGTGGAAATCGGAAAAGATGGCCGCTCACAGGTCCTCTTCCCTTTTTATGAGAACTCGAAACTCAGCACGGAATCGCTTATGAACTTCCTAAGTCCTGCCTTAGCAACCTGAGCGGAGTTGATGTTGGGCAGTTGTGGTTACACGATGGCCTTTGTTTGCTTTTCGCCCAAGCACAAGGGTTTGTGTTACCCCAAGCAAAGGAAAGGTCTTTGAAACCGGCGTAGAGCCAAGCGCCGTTAATTGGGGAGTGCGAGGTTTGGGTGAGGGTGAGGGTGAGAGGGGTGAAGGGAGCCATAATAGGTATTCCAATAGTAATATGAGGGGGTGAAAAAAAAAAGAGCCATGATTAGCCATGCTGTCATGCGACCCAATCCAGGTTCCTTGTGCCTTGGACGTTTGGACGCATGATCGTGACTTCTTGGAAGAGTTCTTTACACCCCTGACAGACCAGCTGCCATACTAAGCCGTGAGGGTGCCGTGAGGGGGAGATGACGACCGTGAGGTCCCGGCCCTTGCCGCGGACGGCCCAGTTGGCCGGCCAGTGCCCTCTCGGCCAAGAAACGCGCTGCAGATGCTGAGTCTGACGACATCCCCGGCATCCCTCTAGCATCCCTCGTGGCCTTAGGTTTTTATGCCGTGCCGGCCTCAAAGCTTTCTTGATGGCGCCGTGTCCATGGAAGTGCTCAGAAAACCAGGGAGACCTAACCTCCACGATGTCAGGGTAGGTATTTGGCACCAACGAAGTGAGGGGTGTCTTTGCCAGCGCTCGAGATAAGAGTGGGATGGGACACAACCTCGAAGTAATGAGGCACTCTCTCCCTCCAGATCGCCCGCCTTCTAAGAATTGCTAGGTCGCTTATAAACATTTAGTTGCTATCAGCTGTCGGAATAAGAAACACTCATCATATGGGCTGAGAACTGGGTCGACAATACTGCTCCACTTGCAAAAGTGGCAAAGGTAAAAGGCAAAGGGCAAAGGTGGGTCCGTTACGTAGAACCCCTAAACCATCCACTCGTCCGATCGATTCCTGATCAAGAACATAATCTTATCGTGGCGCTCCTGTTCGCGGCTCCCTTGCTTTGTGCGGCAGGCTCAATTGTCAGGAAAGTGCCGCTAGAAGTGCCGTTTCCCTTGGAACAATTCCTGTGGCGCTGCGATCTGATTAAAGAAATGTCATGTAATCCGCCCCTATCACAAAGCGCGAGCGACGATTGGTGGGGAAAGCCAGATGGCAAACAAAAGGGTGACGAGATGTTCGCTGCTGGTTCCGAACACGTTCTGAAAAATTTGCCAGACAGTCCTCAAATGGCGCATTTCCGTATGTTCGAAACCCACCCAGCCCGAAACCGCTCGAAATCGGAGTGATTCAAAAGGGGACTCTTGCCTCCATTTACCATAGAGGAAGAAAAGAAAAAAAAGAAAAAAAAGATGAGTAGGATAGGTAATGTCGATAAGGTGAAGGTTATAAAAAGACTGGTTTGTTGGCAGTAAGATCCCACATCCACAATCAACTTGAACATAAATCCAACTTAGATCACATTCTTCCAAGATGACATCGCCAAGATCCTTCAAAACCGCGGTCACGGCTGCCTTCGCCTTTCTAATCGTACTGTTATTCTGCACCAGCCACGCCGCGTCCCTCCCAACAACCCCAGCCCTCGACTCCGAGAGCATCCCATCCTCGCCCTCCAACTCCTCAGACTCGTCCTCTCTCCGCATGGACGCCACAACCATCGCCAAACTCGGCGCCGAATACAAAGTCCTCCGCACAATCAAAGGCTTCTTCGACGGCGGCGACGAACTCATCCCCGAAGTCGATCACTTCAACGGCCGCAAACACCAAATCATGCTTCAACTCCAAGAAGCACTCCTCTCCCCCGGGAACGGCGCCATGGAAGTCGTGGGGACCATGGGCGTCCCTGATATGCTTGGATTGCCTGCGGAAGTGTCTTTGGAGGATGATGCGGTCCCGAAGGTGATGGGTGATTTTTGGGTTTACAAGTGGAGGGGTTTGCGCGACTTTATGTGGGTTTATGTTAGTGTTTTGGAAAATGTTGAAGCGTCTGGCTGGCACATCACTTATATGTAAGGGATATGAAATGGTGCAAAGCGTCCGAATTTTTAGAAGAGGTTTTCCTGTCTTGTTAGAAGTAGAGAAGCGTTTTCGATCTAGAAACTGTATTTAACGTTTACACTCAACACTCGATGTTCTCCCTCATATATAAAGCAAAAATGATGTCGTGGTATGAGGTGCGCAATGGTGCCAAAAAAGGGGGTCTCCGGCTTTTCCCGACTATTTTCTCTATCATTGGCCATTCGACGCTTCTCTTCCTCTCTCTGCCTGCAAATTTTTGCAGTTCCACTTCTAGCAAATCTCTCTCCAAAACCTCCACACCTCGCACAAAATCCCAAAAATCCATAGCGACCAACCACTCCCCCCCGCTCTAATCTTTCCTCCGTTTCAACCACGAGGGATCAGGTGACCACAGTACCCGCTTCCCCTTCCCCTTCTCTTCGTCCTCCTCCATCTTTCGCTTACGCTGTCTGGTCATCATACCCGTTTCCTTTACATCCACCTGAGTCAGATCCATATATTCATGCTCCGATTCGTCTTCGTCGTTGTTTTCATCTTCATCTTCGTCTTCGTCGGTCACGATCCCACGACGTCGTTTCGCCGGCGTTGGTGTCGTTGTTGTTGTTGCAACACTTTTCCCCTTCGCATCCCTCCCACCTTCCTCTTCCTCTTCCTCTTCATCAGTCATAATCACACAACTTCGTTTCACCGGTGTTGCACCATCCTCGCCCTTCCCCTTGCCCTTCGCACCCTTCCCTCTCGTTTTCACACTCCCGCTCTCCTCCTCCTCCTCCTCTTCCTCGCCCCCTTCCCCCTCACCACCTTCTTCACCATCCTCATCTGACTCGGTGCCAGTGGAGCCAGCACCCACACCCGCCGCCTCCGTCCTCGAAAGTATATCCCCGTCCAGGCACCCAGATCCGAGTTGGACTACACCTTTCTCAATAGCTGTTATGAATTCGTCGACAACGCGGGTTTCTTCGTCGGTTTCTTCGGCGTTAGAGGAAGAAGGTGAAGAGGAGGAGGAGGAGTGGGTGGTTGTTGTGGCGGACATGGATTGGGAGGAACCATCGAGACTTTTGCCAATCTAGCGGGTTTTGAGAAGAGAGCCATTTCAGAGTTGCGACAAGGAGATTTGAGAGTGGGGTGATGGGGAGATATTAGCGGCGGGAACATTCGTGTGCAGACGACTGCCTTAGAGAAGAGTCTTCCCGAAGCGATATGAAATGGAGAAAGGGAAAAACTCAAAACTCACCACGTCCAACTTTCTGCCGACCATAGGCCACAGAATATCGTCTTCCATATTCGCAGGTTTCGCAGATCGCCAGAATGATGCGTGTATGGAGTGAGAAATAACGTCACCAAAGCCATACGAAGTCAAACAAAAGACCAAAGACAAGTCTCCATGCGTGTGCGCAAGGAGGTCAGGCTCCCAAATCCTTAGAAACGTAAGAAGACCTTACCAATCGACCCAGGAGCCAACATATACTTTACGAAAACGGTTCCTTTCCTACCGATGCGGTGGGCTCGGTCTTCACCCTTTACAGTAGTACGCAAGGTGTGCGCAGGAACAGATATGTGAAATTTGAACACAGACCCAACAAGACCAAATGTACGTGTCAAGGGTCGGACAACAGGCGGGAGACTATACCTGTAGGAGCATAGCTGGGGTCCAGTATAATTCGGCGAATACGACTGAGGTGTGTGAAGACGGGAAGAGGGAGGGAGAGGAATGTGGTCAGAGGATGCGATTTTCAGTGACCGAAATGAGGTTGGAAGCGTGTGGGGATTTGAAGAGGACAAGTGAGAACCATGCGTGCAAACTCAATGCCCATTCTTCGACCTCTGACGCCCGGGCATTGATTGCAACTTACCCAAATCTGCTTCATTCAAAGTGAGCCTTTTGACAAACATCGCAGAAAGGACACAAAAATAGAGTTACGGTGAACTTCATATGTAAGTGCAGACGAAGTGTGATCTCAACCCCTCCCTCGCTCGAAAAACTTCTCTTTACAACGGTTGATCCAAAAAACAAAGTAGCTTACCCTACCCCAGCAGCAGTAATCGAAAGCAACGCCACCCGCGTTTCCTTCTCATTCTGGAACCGATCGCATAGGCCCTGTCTCGATTGTTGAGGTGTGGTGCCGTCGATGCGGATGTACTTGCACTTGTATGGGAAATAGCAGTTTGAAAAAGGAAGGAAGGAAGGTTAGCGATGCGTGGAAAACGAACGTAACAACAACGGTTGATCATCATTCATTTGAAAGCGTTGACCATCAAGAACATGACCCCAAAGAACTCGAAACGATCATTGAAAAAGAACACAAGACGTGTGTGCGTGCTATGCTACCAACCTTTATCTTCTTTTCAACGGCTTTTTCCAACTCATCCATAACCTTCTTATGATGCGCAAAGATGAGAATCTTGCACGGACGTCCTTCATCTCCATCTCCGAAAGCCGAGTCACCCGTCTCCGTGACGAGTTCTTTGACGTACTCGATGACAGGGGAGACTTTTGCGAGACCTGTTTTCTCGTACTTTCAAAACCATGAAAAGGTGAGAGGGAGAATAACAGTTAGTGGAATCGAAAACGATGAACGACGGACGAAGAAGAGACGAGAGGGGGAACAATAAGAATAAAGATAATGATAAGGATAGGATATGCCCAAAGCCTTACCATCTTTGTCAAATTAACCCGACTCTGTCCCCTCAACGCCTTATACATACGCGCATCCAGGCGGGACACACTTCCGCCGTCCCTCAGAAGCATATCAAGCTGAATTTTTTCTGCTTGAAGTGTGTTGGAAAGCGATTTGAGAGTCGCTTGGTGGGACTTGGATACCTCGACTTTTGTGTTGTTTTCCGGGTCAAAAGTAAAGGAAGATGTGTGAGTTGTAAGTATGTTGTAGGTTGTAGGTTGAGCTTCCATGAGAGCGAAATCATTGAAAGGTTTTTGGATCATACCATACAAGCACTGTCGCAATTTTGGCGGCATATCCTCCAATACATCTTTTTTCAAACGTCGGACCATGACTGTTTCGTTCAGGAGCCAGTTGAGTTCTTTTTCGTTTGTGCTGCCTTTTTTCACGAACATCAAAGATTCGGGATATGATTTTGAACACACATAAGAAGTTGATTGAGAAAAGCGGGAAAACGGGAGGTTTGGTCCTCTGGAAGTTGTTTGAGCTTTTTTCCCTCCTGTTTCTTCTGGGTGATGGATTACCTTTGTATTCGATGATACCAACGAATTTGTTCTAATGTAGAGTAGAAGAGATTTGAGGTACTTAGCAGATGAAGACATCGCGGGTGCAGAGTAACCGTTTATGATGAAACCCCATAAGAAGCAGGTACAACATTTCTCAAGGAGCGGCCTTTGATAGGACATCACGAAAAACACCATCCACGCATCGCATTTGCTGCTCCATTTGCTGCTCCCTCCCACTCCCAAATACTTTGAATGCAA
This sequence comes from Quaeritorhiza haematococci, assembly GCA_027596845.1. Lineage (NCBI taxonomy): Eukaryota > Fungi > Chytridiomycota > Chytridiomycetes > Quaeritorhizaceae > Quaeritorhiza > Quaeritorhiza haematococci. The sequence goes on along the minus strand of JADGJF010000356.1, from coordinate 12,059 downwards.
GCTGCTCGCATCTCAGGGACAAAAAGTATTTACTATGCACTCACTCACATGGGTTGGACCACAATACCGATTTCCAAACTCGAAAATAGACGCGAAGATGTTGCTTCTGAGGGCGTTGACTTGTGGGAAAAGCTCGATGGGGCGGGACAGGGCCGGGGTGCCTGTTTTTGATGTGTATTTTACGGAAAAGGAAACGGAGTGGGGTCACAACGATATGAAGATATGACGCGGGCGGCACCAGATCCGAGGCGAAAGGCGCACCAGCTGATGAACTGAATCGACGCAGACGAGGCAAAACCCAATCGCATAAAGTCGCGAGAAACGGGGAAATGAAGGAACGCAAAAGGTCATACCTGACAGAAGGATAGCGCATTTTGCGGCCTTCACGATCGGTGTAATCGTTTTGGTGCGTTGCGTCTGTCATGAGCAATCCCACCCGGAGCGGAAAGAAACACAAAAAGCATTTAACGCAAAGGAAACGGTGGGGGCGGAAATGAAGGCGAAGCAAAGTGAGGAACGCTTAGCGACAGGCAACCAAATTGACTTCGAACACACAGAAGCCCCCCCACAAAGTGGAGAGGCAAGATCGCAAGACGCCAAAAATGACCGAAATTCTATCCTAAACTGTATCTGCACAAATACACCCGACAATTCACCTGCGGAGACTTCAAGTAATGTGACTCATCGCACACTACAACTTTAAACCCGACCGCACGAATTTGTTCCGCAATGCTGCTGCCGCTGTCCGCATCGCCAACGTCCTTCATCTTGCCCTTGTCTTTTCCCTTGCCTTTTACACTACCGCCATCTTTTGAGCCTAAAGCGCATAAGGTGTAACTGACGATGACAAAGTCAGGTAACCGGCCCGCACCACCAGCACCGTCGTCTGGCTCCCGCCTAATCTCGTCCGTGCGGTGAAACAGTATTTGCACCCGTGGCGCTGCGGATGACGAGGAGCTGAGCCATCTTTTGATCTCGGCAGCCCAGGTCATTCTGAGCGTTGATGGGCAAATAACAAGAACTGGCCACATGGACCGGTTGTAAGCGCAAAGGGCGAGAGCTTGGACTGTTTTACCAAGACCCTGGATCCCATGAAGGCCGTCGTCAGTTTTAGGATAGAGACGTCTGCGAATTAATGGTCTTCTAGCTCACCATCTCGTCTGCAATCAACACGCGGTTATTCAAAGAAATTGCCCTGAGCACGCCTTCAACTTGAAAGGGCATAAGTCTATCCATCAAATGTTTTGGAATCCGATTGCACATCATCTGCCGGTTTTTCTCTGTCTCGGTATTCTTCGGGGATATACTTTGTCTCCAAAGTGCAAGAACCCCGCTGGGTATACGATCTATCTCCAAGGTATACTTCTTGGAAATCGTCTCATCGCTGTACAATGCGTGTATCAACTCATCATACTTTTCGCGACGACAAGTCCAACATTTGTCGTCCTGATTCCACCAGGCTTGTCTGGTAGCCTTGACCACAGATCTAACCTCACCATCTTTGTCGAAGTCGAAGGAGACGTCAAAGTGGTGACTGTCACGGATGGAAATCGAAATGTTGAAGGGTTTGAGTCGCGAAGGGACCTTACTGCTCGACGACGATGCCATCACGAGCACGTGGTCGTCAATGTTGAGACTATGAGATTTGATCAAAGTCTCGTCCGTACTGAGTGCGTTCCTGAGGTCCGTATGTTTCGATCTGGGGAAAGTCCATGCTTTGTTTTCGACACTCCAGGTTCCACCCACACGTTTGATGACGGTGTTGACTTTGGGATTGTATGGGCTCTCAACAGAGATGAGTGCTGGGTCGGTGAGGACAGTACGTATCGTGAGTTTCAGAACAGGGAGGTTGCTGACAGGTGTACTGGGGGTCGGCGTGGCCTGCTGTCGCCGTTGCTGTTCAGACAAGCGATGACTCGGACTCGTTAGGGGCGAAGGCGTGACAGGCGTGACTGCCGCAGTTGAAGATCTTGCTGGTGTGGAAGGGACATCAGAACGGTTTGGGGTTGGAGTTGGGTACGCAGAAGAGGGCCTGGATGTTGTCATATATGACGACGAGGATGAAGATGACGCTGTTGCTCGAGATGTCGCCGGTCGGCTTGGGGTGGATGAAGAAGAAGATGCGCTGGTATCCCACTGGAAAAAGTTGCAGTCGCCACACTACGAAAGGAATTTCAGAACAGGAACAACATATGATCACAAGTTGCGGTCAAGGTAAGAAAATGGACAGCATGTGCGACTGGGTTCGATATCAATTACTCCAAAACGGTCTAAAACGGCGACGCTCACCTTCCAAAACCAACGACCTTTATTGTGATTTTCCTTTTTGACTTGGAGATGCAGAGGTGCTTGAAGGTTTTTCAAAAATAAGACGTGAATGATCATGAGATCAGTCCTCCATTAGAGTATTCCAGCCTTTTCGATAAACATCCCAACGAACCTGGACGACGGCATTTGCAAAAGGGTGCGGTCCCTTGGGGCATTGTGAGAGGAATGTGAATGTGTTGTGTCTGGTTTTTGTGTGTGCGATTATTCCTTCATGTTCACCATGCTCCACTTTTGAAATTTGACACTGCAGTTTCACAGAGCAGGAAAATGTCCACAACACCTGTTCGAGACTAGACTCAGGACCAAACTCACAGTCTCCCAAGTGCTGAACGGATGCGGCGTCGATATCTTCTCATATCTTGAAGAACGTGTGCATCAATGTGTTGTGGTCGAAATGCCGCTCAATTCTGTTCTTCGGACGGCTCATTGGCCACCAAAAATTGACCCGAATGAGACGGCGGACAAAACCGTGACGGACACGGGAGCGGTTGCTTCAACGGAAAATGACCTGGAAGAAGACCAGCAACCTCCTCAAATCGCGCGGCAGACACCACGCCAAACAGGACGACACCCACACAATCACGCACAATACGCTGCACAGTCGTGGTCGATCTCGAGACAAATCAGTCCTCTTGGTCGCACGAAAACGCCAGTTGCAACTCAAGTCAAGCCGAGTCCTCCATTACAGACCACATATCACGGCTAATATGTCCAAAAACGAAAACAAACCGGAAGTTATCTACAGAAAACAATTCAGCAATTCAAGCGCAAACTGCCCCTCCATCGATCACCACACAGTTTCCTGTCATGAAGTTACATTGACTGCTTGCCAACCACAAAATGCTTCTTGCGACCTCTTCGGGGGTTCCAATTCTCCCCATGGGGTACCCTGCGTTCGTTTCCCGCTGCCATTCCGGCCAAGCACTCTCAAATCGCCCATACATTGGCGTCAGCGTCGTCCCTGGACAAACAACGTTCACTCTGATCTGCTCCCTCGCATACTCCAAAGCTGCCGTCTGAGATAATCCAATAAGCGCGTGTTTGGAGGCGCCATACGGCGAAAAGGAAGCCATGCCCTTGAGTCCTGCTGTTGATGCGACGTTGATTACACTGCGCAGGAATCGGGTGGAGTTGGCGTACAGATCTGTGACGTTGACGAACTGGGTTGTCGCGACGTGCGGTCTTGGACGCGGTTCTACCAAAATGGATGCCATACTTTCTCGTGCAGATGCGGTAACAGAATACGACTCGCTTCCACTTCTTTTCGATGAACCAGTCGAAGTTCCCGTTTCTTCGGCAGCTGTGTCCACATCCATCTGTTTGGTAGGCGTTTTGACCTCGCGCGGACGCTGCAACATGGCCCTGATCTCGTGCTTCATACATAAAAACGCGCCGCGACAATTCACACTCATGACCTGATCGAACACTTCAGTAGGTGTCTCGTGCACCTTCCCGCGCATTCGGCCCTCGATACCGGCGCAGTTGACCGCCACGTCCAACCCCCCCTGTTCCGACACAATCTTCTCACACACTGTTGCCACACTTGCTTCATCGGTTACGTCAATGTGGACGACTTCGAGATACTCCACGAAGGGCCCGATGGGGTGAGGTGTAAGGTGAGGTGGCGGAGTTGGGAACGAAATCTCTTCTTGTTCAGGTGGAGGAGGACCGCTCAGAAGGATTTCGTCGCTAAATGCTTCCAATGCGGGGTTGTTGACATCGGCACAGATAACTCGGCTACCCTGTTTCAGGAACTCGACGCAGACTGCTCGACCTATGCCACCCGCTCCTCCAACAACAAGCACGATTTTGCCTTTGAGCTCAGGAAACATTTGGGGACCAATTCACAAGCGAATGACTTGGACAGCCTGCTTTGTTGCTCTTGAGTCAGGGAGCGTCACACAGCGTGAATGTCTTGCACTTTCACCCCCCAAGTCTTTCATCTTCTTTCCAGGTGCATTTCTTCCCATAGCAACTCAAATGGAAGGAACGAATTCACGAACGATTCAAAGTATGACACTTGTAATCCTTTCATCGTTCCGGTTGTGGTTATTTCCTGAAATAAATACTGTTGGGTCTGGCCCTGCAAGTCTCCGTTTGCAGCTTATCAGTCAGGTGGAATCGGGTGATCAACATCTACATAGCCTCGTCCACGCCCACACAGAGCTTCGACATGGGATGGCAACTCTGTTCCGGGACCTCAGAATTGGCGCTCGGAGGTGTGGAGGGTGTCGATGGTGTGGCAAGAACCGACGCTTCCAAATGCGGGAATCTGCCCTTGCCTGCATGGACGTTTGTGCGAGAAACCAATGAGTATCCAGAAGCGGTTGAAATTTGAAAAACAGCACAAATGATGAAGTACTCACCGTATTTCTCAACGATAGGGACGAGCCAATTCGCGTATGTTGCCACACGGGCGTACACCGCGGGGGAATCACCACAAATGTGTGTGTAGGACGTTATTCCGTAAACAACTGGCTTGCCATTCTCGATGGTGAAAAGGGGACCACCGCTGTCCCCGTGGCATGGGCCATTAACTTGCGGCCATTGATCCACATCCCCCACGCAGATGTGCTTGTCGTCCTTGAGTTCTGTGATGAAAGTATCGTCCGAAATCTTGCCCTCAATCTCGGTGAAGCTTTTCTTGCACTCAGGAATTGAGAGTACAGGGACATTGGCAGATTTCAGGAAGCGGGAAAAGCGCCCTCCGTGGGTTAGGCGACCCCATCCCGCGATCGTCACTATGTCTTTTGGGGCTGGTTTCGAGTTGGTCGTCGCAAACGAAACGTACGGGATGTTCAAGGCTTTGCCTGATGGGTTGATGGGTTCAACAACGAGGACAGCGATATCGCCTTTGCGAACGAAGTCCCCATTCCAGTCTGGGAGTTTGAAGTACTGGATGACTTTGAAGTCGATGCCGTTTTCGCTCTCAGTGGATGCCTGCTGGTCATACCTGTGAATTGAAGCAACCACTTCGATCGTCTCCAAGTTCGCGTCCACACAATCTGGGTCGGAAACAAGAAAGGAAAGATAAGGTAATGGCGCAAACGGAATCTTTGAGCCTGCGTCGAACCTACCATCAACCCCATGGACAGAACGAAATCGGGAGAAACCGGTCGAATACACTTACGTGCTGCTGTCAGAATCAAGTTCTCAGCAATCATTGAACCGCCGCAAAAGTGTATGTAAGGCATCATGTGCGCGACTCCAGGGAATCTCTCCAGTATAGCCTTTGGCCTCGCGCGCAGCGTGACCATCCATGGATATATATCGGCAGTTTCGATCTCTTTACCCCCCACGATGGGTGTCCCACTGACGGAGGCAGCTGCTAATATGACGCCGGCGACTGTAGTGAGTAGCATTTGGGATGGCGTTCGATAGCTAAAGGAGGAGAAGAGCGATGTTCGACTTGTAGTAAAGTCCTTTGAATGATATGTTTGCGAGAATTTTTCCATTTCAGTCAAAAACGCGCATTTTTTTTTTGATGAACAAACAATGAAGTTGCCAGTCGTTTCTCGGCAATTTCTATGCTCCTCTAAAAAGTAAGATGGGTATGGTAGCCCCTGTCTAGCCCATATAGGAAAATCCGGCTCTCCCCCCAGCTCTCTACCCCGCTGCCTTTACCCAGTTCTTTACAGTAATTGCTCTCTTTGACGACTGACCTAGAACGAACATTGCACACATCTAAAGCGAAGAAGACCAAACATCCTGCTATTCAGCAATCGGCGCGTCCGTGCTCAGGTCCGTGCTCCCGCGCGACCCTTCATTAACCCCCCCAGCATCAAAAACCAAATCGAATATCTTCCCTCCAAATTCCATCACGAAACAACAATATACATTATGTTAAGATTCGAGAGAGTTCAGATGCTTGTCAACAAATCAGTCCATAAATAATTACATTGCAACATGTCAACATGGGCACGATCGTAGTCATTTACAACAGAGGTCGCCCCCCAAGAACACGGGAAGGCGGCGCAACAGGAGCAGGAGGACGAGTGAGCCTGGGGAGTGGGGGGCGGACAGCAGGCCGAGGAGGGGGTACGGGTAGTGTTCTAACTGGTGCCAGGTTGAGAGTCGGACGTTGGGAATCCTCTGCAGAATCGACTTTGATGGGACGCGGAGGATGATTGGAGGCACGATCAGGGAGGGCGATCGCGGGTAACGATGGTTGCGCAATGGTGTGATGGGGTGAGGTATCTGAATCGGGGAATACGCCTATGTGAACGTGAAAGGGGTCGTCATGGGTTTAGAAAAAGAACTTACAGAACTTCCAGAAATATCATTTTGCAAACTCACCGTATTTCTCGATCAGAGGAACCAGCCACTCGACATAGGTAGCAATCCGGGTATATACTGAGGGCGATTCCCCGCACTTTCTCGTGAAGCTGCTAACACCATAAACCACTACCCTGCCATCTTCTACGGTAAACAACGGACCACCAGAATCACCCTGGCACGCCCCGACCAACTTCAGCGCGTCACCGACACAAATATGCCTTTCGTCGCTAACTTGCTTCCCAGACTCAGCCTTATGAATGGCAGATGGTATGGTCACATCGAAAAAGCTCTTGCAATCCTCGACAGATAAGATGGGGATCTCAACGGTTTGGAGAAAGCGGGCGAGCGAACCTTCATGGGAAGTCCGACCCCATCCCGCGATTGTGAATACATCTCCCGCGCTGGGTGCCGTCATGGTGCTCGTTGCGAATTCCACATATGGAATCTCTACGTCGCCGGATAGAGGTGTTGTGGGTTCGACAACGAGGAGGGCGAGGTCTCCGTCGCTGATGACATCTTTTCCCCAACCTGGAGTCCGAAAATACCGCTTTATTTTGAAATCGATGCCGTTTTCGGCTTCTGTGGTCTGTTCCTGATCGTACCGTCCGATTGACGCAACAATGTCATTATTATTCGCGAATTCGTCGACGCAATCTGCCCATACAACAGCCAGGAAATACAAATACAACGGTTTGTCAGAAGCGAACAACAAATGAAGAAAACAAATCGATCCGGAGGGGGTAAGAGGAAACACATACGCGCGGCAGTCAAAATCAAATTCGGAGCGATCATCGAGCCTCCACAGAAGTGGCGAACTGGCGTGTCGGGTTTTCTCTCACGCCTGGATGGTGGTTTTGGTTTGCCCCGCAAAGAAACGAGCCACGGCAATGATTCCACAGAGTCGACATCCTGACCTCCAACGATTGGTATCCCCCAAACTGACCCTACTAGTGACACCGTGACGGCGGACAAGACCGCGAGGAAGGCGAGCGCGACGGTTACCATGCTTTGGAGAGACTCAAACAGTCTGCCATCATCCTGAGTATGCTCTGAATTGCTACGGCACTATGGAGAGTTATCTTCTTTTTTCAGGTTTGCGTCTGGGTTTGCGTACATGTCGTGAAGTGCCGCACACCGCCGCTGCTCAAAAGTACTAGGTTCTTGCTAACAAGAAAATTTTTTTTTACTGCTCACAATTTTGGTTCTAGTTTTGGTTCCAGCGCTCTCCAATTCACGTAAAATATGCCATGGTCCAGCTGGTTGAAGAGCGCAAGTCTGATTTTCATCTCACGCCTTTCGGTCCCGCTTTCGGTCTGCCGTCCAAAACGGTGTTCCAAACTGTCAAGGGTCGGAGTTTAAAAAGTGGGAGTACAAGAAATTCAAGTTCAACAGCCCACAAGGAAGGCTAGAACGACCATCTATTTCTCACCACCAGACATATCAAAGAAGCAGAAATCTGGGGATGTGGGGCTGAACGCATGATCATTTGCTGGGCCGTCAATCAGAATCCTTACACTCTGCCTTGCGTGTGAGTCGATTTCGAATCAGCCATCCCTACAGCCACATATTGCACTTTATTCAGGTTTGGCACCTGTAGGTTGGGGATGTATACCTAAGACTTCAAGAGATATTTATGGCACCATTTTTTCGATCAATAGACGAGCAGAATGGTCCAAGTTGCGATGCCATGATGGCATTCGTTCAGAACCTATCTCTGTTGCGAGTAGATTTTCTTTTTTTTTCTCTGCAGATGCCAGAAGACTGAAAGAATAAACATTTCGGCTGGAAGGAAGTTGGTGGAACAGTCTTCCGCAAAATGATCGAGTTGATCGAGTTGATCCCGCCTGGATTTTGTTCCATATGTTACAAAGGCCATAGAATCTGCCAGATGCGGTGGAAACAAGTCGACATCGGAAAATTCCATTTTCGACTTTCGGAGGGGAGCAACTGCTTGTAAAGTCCCAACGCAGGGGTTGTGGAAACGTACTTGTGTGTGTGCCAAGTATGTGTGCCAACTCACCTCCAATCATTCACGTGAAAAACATTAAACAAGTAAACAACAAGAACGCACACCGAATCACGGTACGATCACAAGGCAACATAAAAAAAAACATCAAAATTCAGTCAGCCCGAAACAAGCAAGACAACAAAAATCATCATTTTCTTCCTCCATTTCCCTCGATTTTTGCATACCATCTCAAACGAACGCACCGGCGCACACCCACACCTTCATTGCATTTGACCTGCAATAGCACACAGCGCCCTACATCAGACCGAACTCACCAAGAAACACCAAGAAATCTTCATAGATATGGGTTGCGGAAGCTCGAAGGAAGTCCGGCAAGTAGTTCCGGATCCCGAATCACCGTCGAAAGTGTCCCCCGATGGAAAGGGAGCGGCGGCGAAGGGTAGCAAACAGGATTTGAAGGGCAAGGGCAAGGTTGAACCCGAGATTGAATTGAAGTCTGCTCCTATCGCGGAAGCTCCGGCTCCGATCCCGACTCCAGTTACTGCACCTCAGGAGAAGAAGGCGGAGGAACCGGCTGAAAAGGTTCGAGTCTTGACTTCTCTTTTCATTTTGTTGATGGTCTTCGAGTTTCTGTTTGAGCTTCTTTGAATCGATTTCCGTCGTTGAATGCAGTATGAGATGCTGTGTGTTCCGATATCTAACTCACCTTTTCTGTTTGTGTCTTATCCAATTAGCCCGCCCCTGCAGTATCGTCGTCCCAGGCCGCCCTCCAAGTGGTTGGCACAGCCATCCAACCGTTCTCTGACCCACCGAAGCCCGATGCCCCCGTCCCCGCCGGAGAAGAAGAAGTCATCGCCGAAGACAAGCAAGCAGAGCCAGCGAAACGAGATTCCCAAGTGAGCGTCGAGAAACTCATCGCCGCGGACGAAGAAGAAAAGCCCGCCGGAACCCCAACCAGTGATGTCGTCCCCGCCGAAGGCCAAGAGGCCGCCGCTGCCCCACCTACCTACGCTGACGGCGAAGAGTCTCAGATCCTCGCTGAGATTATGAGCGACGATTACAAGAGTGCAAAGAAGGGTCCCGGCCACGCTTCTTCTACCCCCGTGATCCAGCTTCAGGGTCCTGACGAATTGGGCTCGCGGGAGCTTCACCCGGGTCCCGAAGACGCCGAAACGGCTGCTCCTGAGATCGCTACAGAGGAAAGCGGTAAGGAGGAGGTCCCTGCGGTAGAACAACACGATGCACCGGCCGCAGAGACTGTTGTGGTTCCCGAAGGTGAAACCTCCGGAGCGGAGGAGCATCATGAAGAACCTACTCCCGCCCCTGTTGAAGCATCCGAACCTGCCGCCCCCGCTGAAGTGCACGCGGCCCCATCCCACGAGGAAGAGGAACGTCAGCACGAGGAGGAGACCCTTCGACAGATTCAGAGTGAAACCGACCAAGCCGCCCAGGAGGTCCTTGTTTCTTTGACTGCGCACGAAGAAAGCGCCGGCCCGGCTCCTACTGACTCGGATGCCGCTCCTGCTCCCGAAGCGTCGGAGGTTCAGGCGAAGGCCGAGGATGGGGAAGCTGCTGTTCCGCCGCCAGAGAAAGAAGAGTACATCTCGGATCCTTGAATAGCCGTGACGAAGGGTGAAGGGGATTGAGGCGAAAGGGTCGAGAGGGAGATGGGGAAAGGCGGGGAATGACAGGTCATCCAAGTTGACATAATTTTTGCACGAAATCAAGGGGAACGCACACAACGTGGGCGGTTTCCGTTTGTAAGACATCCGTTTTTCATGTTTATGTTTTCTTTTTTTGCTCTCTGAGGGAATAGCCGCATCGTAATCTAGATTTCCTTCGCCTGCACCTCATGCGCTACCCTCAAGAGTCTAGTTTTCTGCATTTTTTCTTACAGGACCACAACTTACTTTCCCATATGTAATCATTCCAACCAAACTCGCATTCTGGAGATCGTCTCGTTGTTTTTCTTTTATTGGTTTGATTTTTTGGAATGGGTGTGGGGGGGATGGAAACCTGTAAAGCATGTTTGAAATAGAATGAAATCAATTTCCGAATCTTCGCCGCTTTGATTGACAATGTAGTTAACGGTGTGAAAGGGTGAATTACCTTCAATGCTGCTGCTTGTAGTGTACCTCGGAGCACTCACGTAGGCGTGCGGCCGACTGCTCTGCGGTAAGATCCCGCTGTGGTTCGGCCATCATTTCGTAGCTTCAGTTCGCGAGCAAGCAACACAGATAATCAGTCAGCAAACGTCGCGCAAACGTACAGAACGTTTGTTTTCAAGGTGATAAACCAGTGTGACTTAAAGTAAGACTTCCACTCACCCAACCAAGAACTTCTTAACCGTCGGGCTCCTCAATAGCGGCGGATAGAAGTGCAAATGCAGATGCGCGTTCGCAATGTCCTCCTCATCCCCTCTCACAGGCGCTTGATGAATCCCCATTGAGTACGGAAACGAGCATCCAAACACATTATCATACCGACATGTTATCCTCTTCAAAACATCCGCAAGATCCTCCTTCTGTTTCTGCGTCAAATCAGGAAGCTTGGTGACGTGCGTTTTGGAGAGGACCATAGTCTCGTATGGCCAGACAGCCCAGAACGGACACACGCAGACGAAGGAGTCATTCTCGCAGACGATGCGGGACGTGGAGGGAGAAGCTGCGGCGGATTTCATTTCGAGCTTGGCGTAGTCGCAGAGGAGGCAGGTACCCTTCTTGGCTCTGTAGGCTTTGAGGGATTTGAATTCTTTTGAGGGTTCTTCGGGGATGTGCTCCGTGGCCCAAATCTAGAGGAGACACGATCATGATAGGGGTGAGTACAGTGGCGTGATCGTGATGCGAAGAGTTTTTGGTGGATTTCAGGGCTTCACCACAAGTCAATGATAAACCCGATCTAGATTTCGTCTCCTCCGCCCAAATGAATGCAAAAATAGACACACCTGTCCATGAGGATGTGGATTCGAACACCCCATGATCGCACCCTTGTTTTCAAAGATTTGCACGTATTTGACAAATCCAAAGTCTTTATCGTTCTGTGCAAACCCTTGATATTCGTCACTCCATGTGTTGATCACCTTGACGATGCTGTCTTGATCCATCTCGGCCATGGTAAGGTCGTGTCGGGGCGAGAAGCACACAACTTTGCATGTGCCACGGATCCCCTCAGCTCGAAGAAGGTCGGACGCCAGGGAGTCGGTAGAATCGGAATCTTTAGGGAGGGAAGCCCATAAACGCGTTAGCAGGAGTCAACTGAAATGCGACATCGTTTTGAGCCGGATAGGGGGATGGAAAGCACCAATCCAAGTAGCAACTGCTCAAAGATTACCATCAGAGCTGTACGGCGGCTGATCAGACCGCACGGCTGGGAAATCGTTCTGGAATACAAACGTCGACTCATATGCCGGGTTCTGTAGTTTTCCGCCCGCACGAACATTGCCCGGGCTGGTTCGATGTTTTGATGCAGAGAGAAGGGGGCGGGA
>JADGJF010000355.1:0-22622 GCA_027596845.1 Quaeritorhiza haematococci | reverse complement strand
CCCCCCTTCTTCCTGCCAGCAACACTCTGTTCCCCGAGGTCCCATTCAAAGATGAGCATACCTGCTTTGCGGCTCTCTGACCCCGATCCCATACTCAACTCAAACGAGCTAAACGTTGCAACACGAACGTCCGGGAAACTTTCCGCGAAGAAAGTTTTCATGCACAGACTGTGCGCGTATCTACTAAATCAATCTGAATCGAGCATAACGAATGAGAACGGCGGGCTCACAAAACGACTGGACTACTTGCATCCGCCCGACCCCGCGGCGAGCCTACCTTATTCAACACAACCACAATCTTCTTTCCCATCGTTTTAGAGAGGTAGTTGTACAGGGATAAGGGAAAGTGCAGGATGGGATGTCGGATGTCCACCACGCACATGACGAAATGAGAGAGCTCGACCACGCGCCAAAGTTGCCGCCAGACCTTATGGGAGTTGGTGGATGATGGGGATCTTGAAGGTTAGATTTCGAGGACGAGAATCCGCACTGGTTGAAGAAGGTCCAGACACCCTGTTCCTTTCTCACCTCAAGGTTCTGTTCGAAAAAGCCCATGAATCCTAAATCACCTCCACAGGCATCATAAACGCCCGCAAGCCATTCATCAAAGTACCGCCTTTCCCGAACATCGAGCTCGTCCTTCGTATCGGTGTACGACCAGGGCGGGCGGGTTGGTAAATCGATGACCGGGATTGAGTTGTCGTAGCCAACTTCAAGATCAGACTTGGAAGGAGATCAAGATAAATCATGAGTTCTACTTGGCATCCCTCCGCCAGAGGGGCGTCCCGGCGGATGACCCGGAACGACAAAAGACCAGGGGCATCTTACTTTGGGCAACCGCTCATAGGGTACCACACTTTCTTGTTTCTTCTTCTCCAACACATCACGGGGGAGTTTGGAAAACGTTGATTCCAGCCTTGTGATCAGATTCCGAAAAGCGCATATTTGAGACGAAACATAAAAACGGTTTCAAAAACATCAGAAGTGATGTTCGTGGCCAAACTCATACGAGAACATTTGCTTTACCTGTTCCTTCCATCCTTCTCACCGGCCTTCACGACGGTCGCTTCATCTTTCACTTCCGCATCACCGCTCACATTAGAATCAGGTGCTGCATTTCTAATGTGACGGTACCCTTCAATCTTGTTGGCGTTCCAGTATGGTGCATTGATATCGTTTCTCGTCTTTGATTCAAATGCTTCTTCCTCAAGTGACACGTTAGCTTGCGAAGACCAGTCGTACTTGGCACCAGAAGCTGTTGCCTTCCTGGCTCGGCGTTCAGCAAGTTGCGCCTTTTTCTGTTTGTGAGAAAATGGTTTTTTTCGTCTGCTGGACATTTGGAATTGCGTTTTGGGGGAATTAGGTGTCCATCAGATTTTTGGGGTTGTAATATTATCGTGAGGATTTCCAGAAATTTCTCTTGTTTACTCCGCTTGCTTCGTCTTTGCTCTGTAAGCAACACGAGGGCGAACGTATACTTAGTGGTCCAGAGCCGACAACCAAAGTTTTTCAAATTCAAACTCCGACCAGGCGGAAAGGAAGAAAAGGAAAAGAAGAGAGGACAAACAAAGAAGAGGAGGCAACACGATTCGGAGGGAGGTGTGAGTTCAGTTATTGATGATACTTTGGCATATCTATGGCTGCTCATAATGAATAAATGCAATCTTCGGCGTTTTAAGTAATCACTATTCAAATCATATTCATACGGTCTTCTCGGTACCAGGTTTTTTGCTGATTTGTTCGGAGAATCGCTGGGAGAAATGAGAAATCTGAGATTTGTGACAGAAATGCCAGCATTTCTGGTGTGTGATACCAGCCCAAAAACCAAAAATGCGACCAATACTACGAGCACCGATTTTGAGGCATATCGCCGCAGTCATCACCGGACGGACCCACACATCCCACCTGGCGCCATTCGGTAGTCCGTCGAGCACCGTCTTCTCCTCCACCTGTAATGGATATAAACTTCATCCCGGCCACAGCAGGAGATGCTATTCCGTCCAGTCTCCTTCGCTACCTGTCAAAATATGCATAGTGGGAAGCGGTCCTGGTAAAAACTATTTCAACCCTGAACGGACACTTCACTTGAGACACCCTTGATCCCCGCGTCAGTTGGTCTTCATATCTGTTTGGTTCCTGAATTCTCAATTCATTAAATCTCACACCTTGCCACGCGACTAGCTGGTTTCTACACAGCCCAGAACCTGCTCAAAAACATTCCGAACGCCCAAGTTGATCTGTATGATCGTCTACCTGTTCCTTACGGTCTGGCACGGTTTGGGGTAGCCCCTGATCATCAGGATGTCAAGGTATGCCCCTTGATGAGACCAAGTTGAGATGGAGAGGACAAGCTTCTTTTGGCATGCATCACTTTACCAACAGTTGGCTGACAGCGGCTCTATGTCTTGATTTGCCCCTTCTTTCCATCTATTTGCTCTCCAAATATTTTGCGATAAGTGAAGAACGTCATCAACAAGTTCGACGCCGTAGCTCATGACCCACGTTGTCGTTTTGTCGGAAATGTAAACGTCGGGAGTGATATCTCCATCCATGACCTCCAGAGCCACTACCACGTTGTCGTCCTTGCCTATGGTGCCTCTGAAGATCGCCGGATGGGACTATCCATGGAAGACGATCCACGGATCAAGCCTGGAGGTGTCATGTCTGCCCGGGCATTTGTCGGTTGGTACAATGGCCACCCGGATCACGCCCGGGAACCTGTAGATTTGACGACAACAGATACCGCTGTGGTGGTTGGCCATGGAAACGTGGCGCTTGATATCGCAAGGGTGCTGTTGAGTCCGATTGACCTCTTGGCAAAAACGGATATTACGGAGCATGCGTTGGAGGAATTAAAGAAGAGCAGAATCAGAAGAGTACATGTGGTTGGGAGAAGGGGACCGTTGCAGGTAAATTTGGGCAGCGGCTTTCGTTTTGGTTGGATTTGGGAAAGTGGCCTTTTGAATCTGTTGTGGTTGGTTTATTTCAGTTGCTGAGAAATTGATCTATTATGTCATAGGTATCGTTCACGGCCAAAGAACTACGCGAAATGATGAAGCTTCGGAACGTGGAATTCGTTGTCGACCAGTCTCTACTCAAACACCACATCGAAGAAGCACAAGCAATATTGAGCCGCGAAAGACCCCGAAAACGACTCATGGACATTCTCCTTCAGGGATCCAAAACAGCAACGCGAGATATGGCAACCATGAACTCTTCGTCGAAAGACAGTGGCAAATCGTGGTGGCTGCATTTCCTGAAGAGTCCCAAAGAGCTGATAACAAAAGACGTTGAGCAGGACACGAAAGTTCTGACTGGGATCAAATTGGAGAAGAATCGCCTAACAGGTTCCATCGAGCATCCTCGTGCGGTTGGGACAGGGGAGTTTGAGGTGATCGAGACCGGTTTGGTGCTTCGGAGCATCGGGTATAGGAGCGTGAGCATCTCCGGTGTTCCCTTTGACCAGAACCGCGGAATCGTACCGAACGTAGACGGACGTGTAGTCGCCACTGACCCTAACACATCAGCGGAATGCGAAGGAGAAAAACCACAAACCATCGAAGGGCTGTATGTGGCCGGATGGTTGAAACGCGGCCCAACGGGAGTCATCGTCTCAACCATGTACGATGCCAACCAAACCGCCGAAGCCATCATCACAGATTTGAAACAAGCTCCACCAATAGACGCTCGGGTCGGGTTTACGGATGAGAGCAGCGGTCACGAGGGGATCAAAGGGTTGTTAGTCAAGAAGGGTGTGCCGGTGGTGTCCTTCAAGGATTGGAAAACGATTGAGGAGTATGAAGTAGAGGTTGGGAAAAGTCGGGGCAAGCCGAGGGAAAAGGTTGTGTTGATGGAGGATATGCTAAGGATTGCACGGCAAAACCCTACCCGGAACACGCCTAAGCAATAAATCTGACTCAATAGTGTGTAGTGGGGATATGTAGAGTGCGGAGGACACGACGCGTCTTTCCAATCCAAGAGCGAAAGATAATCGAAGAGACCGCAGTGTAGGCCCGTATAGAAAGCTGAAATTAAATTATGAAAAGTCTCTCTCTTTCCAACTTGATGTATGAAGGCAAAAATCAAAACATCACACTTCTCCACAAGTCTATCTGGAGTCCGATCGCTCAAAATCATCACGAACCCGCATCATACCAACCTCTTCCCTTCCCTCATTCCTCATCACTCAACGTATTGGACGCCTGCCTTCGAGTTCTATCAAAAATTCAAGACCTGGTGCCATGAAAACGGGTTCGAGGAGTATGCTTGCTACAACGAAAACAAGATCTCCAGAGGGTTCACGGGTCAAGACATTGATCGGCAGGTCGTCACGAAGGGTGGGTACAGGGGCACTCACATCAGAGGGCTCAGGTACAAGGAGTGACACTTAGTACGGTTGTTGGATGTTCTGAATGTCTCCCCGCTAAGGTGGCCGCTATGACCCGAGGGTACCTCAGCGAAAACGATCCATTCAAGGGGTTCTTGCACATGCACTGGTGAAATGTGTTGTGGGGTTCTGTAGTTCCCCCTCCATTTATATAGATTTTAGTTTTGCCCTATCGTAACAAGCTTTCTTCATAACGGTCTCAGGATGGCGCACAGCATACATGGCAGAATGGACGTTCCCAGGGTTCTTGCGCTTCAAGGATTCGAAGACCTCATTCACATGCAGGTACACACGAATGAAGTCGCGCAAATTGAGGCGATCTAGATCTTTGATGATTGCAGACGACATTTTCTTGCATCACACGCGCCGAAATCATGGATGAAAGGCTTTGTGCCTAACCCCGAGTCCCCGAGTCATTTTTTTTCACGTAATAGAAGGTTGTGGACTCTAGAAAGGTAAATCAAAAAAATGATCAGCCAATACTTCTTCAAACGGTCTTCTAAAGTCCCGGTAACTACTTCTACCCCACCACCATCAGATTCTGCACCGGCACCTGCACTGGCAACAGTGTCTGCACAAGATCCAAAGTGCACATTCGATGTCGTTCCGATTACCAAGCCTGACGGATCCTTGATCGACCTCAAGGACTACCTAGCCCAGGAGCTGACGACAGAACAACAACACCTCTTCATTGAAGTAGTATGTATTTTTATACACTTCGATAACACCTGGGGTGTGTTTGGCGTGTACAATGTTGACAACTCTCGCAGGATGGTATCGGGGGTTGGTTTGTCCCTTTGAGATTTGTGTGTTTGGGTAACATGGGTACGGTTGGGGGACACCACACCAACACTGCAGACCACCCCAGGTGTTATCGAAGTGTATAAAAATACATACTACTCATTGACTCTGCATGGATGTATCTCAACCGACATGGCGAGTGTTGTATCGATCTCGAAGTTGCAATGCAGTGGATGGGTGTGATGGGAAAGGATAAGCAGAAAAAGAAACTTGTGGATCATTTTGCGGAGGGTGTTGATTACATTGTTTATTCTGTGAGGGTTCAACTCACATTGCTAACTTAGTTTAGTTTATCTTCTGATTTTTTGTATTTTCTCACTTTGATATCCTTATCATTGATATCATTTCTTTATCATTTATCATTGATTTTCTTATCTTTGTTCCTTGCATTAGCGTAGGAGAACTCACACATAATTGCGTGGGGAAATTCGCACAGTGTATTGATTTCTTTGATTTTCCTTGATATTCTTTATTTTCACAGACAGGACATTGAAGCAGTATAAATAGCGTAGTCTAGTTCCAGTAGTATACAATATAGTACGGATCTATAACACCTGGGGTGGTCGTTTGCTTGGTTGGCTCTGACAATGATGGCACGGTGTGTGGGGTGGGTAACTTGGTTGGTTGCCCATTGTGGCTTTGGGTGACTTCGGGGAATTGTGGGTGGTTCGGGTGGTTGTCTTTGGCCGTTGGCGATTTCTTCGGCCTGGACATGTTGGGTGGGTGTTGGTGGGTGTTGGCAGGGGTCTGTGGGTGTTGTGTCGGTGGCGGGGGTGTTGTTGGGTTAGCAGGGGTGTGTGGGTGTTGTTGATGTTGGCGGGTGTTTGTGCGGGAGTGCGTGGGGGGTGTGTGTGTGGTGATGGTTAGCGGACTCTTTTGTTCTATTGGAAAAAAAAAATCGGGGTACATTGCGCACACTCATGAAAACCGGCTTTCTGGATCCGGTCTGTTGAAAAAACCTGGCTTTCTGGATCGGGTCCTTTCTCCAACGAAACCGGCTTCGACTCCGGTTCCTACAGCCAATTCCTCGCGCTCCTTCTTGCAATGGGTGCACTGTTCTTCGTGGTTCTGGTTCACCGTACAACCAATCACCTACCTACATTCACACGAGGTTCGGATTGAGTAACGGGGATTTTGATTTCACACTGGTGTTTCGCAGGGTGTTTCGCCAAAACTCGAAAAACTTTTCGCTAAGAACAAACTTGAAAACACTTGAAAAAAATACCACCAATTTGAAGTTAAAAAAAAGCTACAACATGATATCTTAGAGTTCCAAAAAGCGTCATTCTAGCCTACACATTTCGTACGATATTTCGACCGCATCCTCCCTTCCTCACACAACCGACATCTCATAAATGGCGATCAAACAGCTTCTCCGAGTTCTCATTCTCTTGTCCGCCGCACTTTTAGTGTTGGGGGGCACAACGCTGCCCTCCCCCAACCCCGATGGCACCTGCAAGGTCTACGCCGTAGAACCTGATCCATCCGACAACTGGCTTCGTAAAGGTTTTAAGATTGCGGAGGAACATAGACTGGCGTTAGATGACCTCAAACGCTTCAACCCTCAAATCCACGACTTCGACACACTCTACCCGGGTCAGTCGATTTGCGTGTCCGCTGGCAGACTTCCCGCTCTCCCCCTGCTGATACAAAGCAAGATTATTTCAGTTACATGCGGGATTAGCCCCAACGCAATCGAATACAGATCATGGTGAGTGGACAGGGGAAGAGGTGTCGAAGTGGATCCACACATGATTGACGACTAAGTATAGTGTTTCCAGTTGAAATAGTGTTGGCATGAATACTCAGAACAGGCCCGCAACTTTGCTGTCAGAGTGGACAAATTTGAACTTCCACGTTTGGGTCAACGCATAACGCCATGAGGAACTCGCATTTCTCAACGATCTTTGAGAGGTTGAAAATCCTTCGGCACCGTTCTTCATAGTCATCACATGAATAACCTTCCGAGTCAGACTCCTTCTCAAGAAGCGGTCCCGTGTGTATGTCGTGCTCAGACTCCTCTTCAAAAAGCGATCCGGGGTGTGTGTCGCGCTCGGAATCCTCACTGTGGAGAGATTGTATGTCCATACCGTTTCCCAACTCCTCATGATGAGACTCTGGGCTGATCTCCGAGTCGGGATTTTCCTCCCCTGTCGTGTTGCTTCCCCAGCCCGAATTCCCCTCTTCAACTTCATAAGATCCAGAGTCGCCTCCTCGTTCCGATTCCTCCTCATCAAC
The DNA here is from genome assembly GCA_027596845.1 of Quaeritorhiza haematococci. NCBI lineage: Eukaryota > Fungi > Chytridiomycota > Chytridiomycetes > Quaeritorhizaceae > Quaeritorhiza > Quaeritorhiza haematococci. The sequence continues at coordinate 15,196 of JADGJF010000355.1, read as the reverse complement.
TTCCACAGATTCTGGATTACTCTCCCGGTCCGACTCCTCCTCATGAACTTCTGCAGATGCCGTGTTGCCTCCCTGCTCCGAATCCCTTTCATCAAGCTCCGCAGATTCAGTGTTGCTACCCACCTCCGCCTCCTCCTCGGCAGGTTCCGCAGACTCCGTGTCGCATTCTCACTCTGACCCCTCCTCATCAGAGCCAAACGGAGCATTTTTCAGAATGTTGGTCTGGAGGTAGCGAAGGTTTGGACGGCTTTCTGCAATTGTGTCCAGAAGCATATAACCCATCAGTTTTCTACTTATCGTGGTGAGCAACGACAAATAATGTAGCGATGGCCCGCAATGCCGTACAAGATCCAGAAAGCTTTCGTTGAACGATTCTTCACCAGCGTAGAGTTCGTTGACAACCACGTTGAGCGATTCAAGAGATCGACAGTGTGCTGCGGAACAGATGGGCAACAGACTCGCTGGACTCAAATTCGACGTGCAGACGCAGAGCGACGAGGTGCGGTCCGCATAACTGCATCAAGCATTCGAATTCCTTGATATTGATCGACGTTGCCGAAAAAATATCGAGGGCCCGTAATCGGATGCCTCTGATTCTGAGAGCCTCCGATATCGGCTGCGAACCTGGGAAGATCGGCGCCTTTAACCTCATCGCCAACAGAGCATTCGAACACTTTTCGACGAAGCGTTTGATGATTTCATCTGGTGTCAGTAGGGGAAAAGTCATCTGCCGGAGGTTCTCGTGAGCGGCGTCAAGAACCAGTGAGGGTTCGGTCCGGTGCCTAATCGTGGAATTCAAGAAGCTGACTTCGGAGAGACGCGAAAAGAAGGCACGGGAACGTTCACGATCAACGGATGCACTGAAGCCATAATCCCATGCTGGAAGCATCTCCGGACGAAGGTCGTATATTCGTCTCGAGGGCACGATGTCCAACTCCTGCAACGCTGGCAAGTCCTGGTCGAAAAGCAATGATAAGCCGTCGGCAGATGGAGGGCTATGCAGGATCAATCGGCGAAGGTTCTGAAATAGGAATAAATTTCGCAGGATTGTTTGCCAATTGCCCTGACGGTCGCTGCACTGTAAGTCGAGGGTCGCAATCCAGGTCCCTGGCCAGACGGGACCTGTGGCGTTCCTTTCACAGGGTTCGCTGTCCAAGATCCAACGTAGAAATTGAAACGCGGAAACGGGCGTCTCGATTATCACATTTTTCCACATGAATGGCATGGCGATGTTGTTCCAAGTCTTGTTCACCAAAGCACAGTCCTCGAGGCAAGCAGCTGGTGAGAGTGCGGTGGAGTCGACCAAGTTCCGCAGAATTAGTGCTATGATCTCCGGAGGTAACTTGGGCACCACTGAACCGGTCGGTTGTGTTTGAGGTGAGTGTCGTGAGGGCTCCTTGCTCTGGCTGGTGTCGTAATTCGAGCGACGTACCAGCAGAGCCAGGTGTGCTACTGGTATGCCCATCGCCTTGTATTTACCCGAATGTGTCCGATTCGCCGGAAACCGTGGATTGCGACTCGAAAAGTAGCAAAGACTTGAAGTATCCACAATGTAGGTGACCTTGTCCTTCAACTTATTGATGTGACTTTCCCTCTCGCCATCTCATCCATTTCCGTACGCAGATCGTTGACGGACGATAAGGCGTTCACGGCTTCGAGCACATCAAAGAAGAAGTGTTTGATGGATACGATGTTCGAGGCGGTCAAGTGGTGTTGCAGGTTGAAGGGACTTGCAGTCTTCGGCGTCCCAGTCAGTGAATATGTTAGCGTAAACGGAGGTTCCGACATGTTCGGGAAGGCAGCCTTCTGGCCAAGGTTCGGGGGGCAAGAACTAGCTCCGCTCATGTCGTTTGTCTTGCTCATCAGTTTTATTGAACAGAAGCAGGAGAAGCGTATCACACAAGGAAACTCAGAAAAATGCGAAATTCGGGCCAGACACGCAATCTGACCAGAAAATGAAGGGATTCTGATGAAGAAAAGAGGGTTCTTGTTCATTTGTGGTCAACTCATTCTAAAAAAAGCGATATCTGTGAAAGACTCTCTGATAATATACGAAACTATACAAACAAGAAACTGAATATGATGAATAGTGAGAATGATACAATTGATTACTATGAAAAGGTCAGTCCCCGTTAGTCCCCTCTCTTACTTCCTGTCTAATCAGACAACGAGAAAAAGAAAAAAAACACCCAAACATCTATGTAAAAGAAACTATACATTGGAAAAGAAAAAGCTGTCCTTGTCTGTTGCATTTCTGATCCCCTCTCTTCCGTCCTCCCCAACACACACCCGCACATCCGAGCATTAGCTAAACAGAAGGAAACAAAAGATTTAGTCCCAACAGAAATGCGTGCTCATGGAGACTGTCGTCAACTGGTGAGAAGTCGCGTCCCATGTGCTGCGTCGGCACGAAATCAATGGTGTGATCGAAACCTTCTGCCCCCGTGCCATTCTCGATGGAGTGAAGGATGCTGTTGAAAGGTGGTGTTTTGGGAGAATCCATCGCGTATACCTCATCGGTGAAAAGGACGGTGTTGGCGGCGAAAGAAAGACCAGGAGTGGCAGGGAAGTGGTCGGGTTCGATCCGGGGAATGTGTTTCGAAAATGGCGTAGGTGCATAACAAGGAAAATCGACAATGTGCTGAGGTATCGGTCTGTCCAGCGACGTCGGTGAGGCGGCGAGAGAAGGCGGCAAAGAGGCGAAGGAACCGTACAAAAGGCTGTGATCAGGTGTGTTGAGGGATGGGGTTTCGGGAGTCGGGGGGAAACTGATCTGACCGAGGATGTCCGGGGATGTGGGTGTGTCGAAAGATGGGGTAAATGGAGTTGGGGGAGTTGGTGGCAAACCACTATGACCGCCGACACTCGGGTATGTGGGTGTAGAAGATGGAATGGCCAAAGCCGCTGCAACCGCTGCCGATAAGGTTATGGGGGCACGGCTCCATCCGGCTTCGTTGGTCAAACGGATGGTGGGGTTGGGAACCGCGACCACATTGCTGACTGGAGGGGAAGGCAGGGCATATTCTACAGGAGGGGATGCCTGAATGGATGAAAGTGAACGAATGAGCACGTATAAAGAATGGGATTGGTAAGATGAACGTTGTCGTCTCCATTCACATCTCAAACTTGAATAAGAAAACACCAAGCCCAGGCTTTGGCCAACTTACCATCTCATCGTTTGCATCCTCCAAAGTTGGTTTCCTGCCAATTCCCTTCTCTTCCGCATAATCCAACAACATTTGCACGTATTCGATGTGTGTGGTACCTGGAGGAGCAGACACCGTTTTCATTACATCGAACGAGGTCTTGGATGAGTCCTGGGCCCAGATTCGCCACGATTTCTTGTCCTTCTTGGTATATGTACTGATGGCGTCGCGAGCTCGTTGCAGTGCGTCGGTTGAAAAAGTGGGTGAATGCATGACCAAGACCTCGAGCACTTCGCTGTCTGTTGATCGTTGGAAAACAAGGAGAAATCATACAGTGAGTGTCTATTCCTCAATAACCGAACTGGACAGGAAGTAACGACCCCAAGTAACGACTGGAAACGAAACTTTGAATTGAAACGGATAAGTGGTGGGAAAAGATTTACAGCAACTCACAAGATTTCGATGATGGGTGCCGGATACGTTTCATGAGTTTACCAAAGCGATGTTTTTGAACTTCTGTCAAATTGATGCCACGGCCGCGTAAACCTTGCATTTTTCGTTTCTTGTCATATCTGTGGAAGCGGTAAGATGTGAAGAGTGAGTAAACTTGCACATCCCGTGCCGATTCCCAGACATCTGCTTTATGGCAACATATCGAATACATACTTCTTGTCCCAAACTGGGTTCCTCCTCTTCTTCCCTCTGCCGTTTCGAGTGGGTCCGACATTGCTTGAGTTCGACTCGCTGTTTTGCTGAGTGATGGTGGGATCGGGAGAAGGCATCATCGAGGATATTTGAAGTGTTGAGAACAAAATGATCGCGCAGTGATATCTGAGAATGTTGTTTTTTCGAAATAGAGTTTGATCCCTCATTTATGGGGTACCACTATTTATACCTGTTCTCGGCACCAGTCCTTTAATATTCATTTTCTGTTCCTTTCCATTTTGTCGGGGTGAGGGAATCCACAAGTGACCCACAAGGTACTCCATCTATGGATGCCGGACTTTGAAAATCTGTTGGGTTGGGTTGGGTTTGGGGTTGGGTTTGAGGTCGGGTTCACATTTTGTATCACCTGTGGGTACTGAGTGGATACCTATCGCAAATTCGTGGCGATGTGATCCCAACGGAGAACTTCACATGCAGCTCAACCAAGAGCTCAACCCAGAAAGCTCAAACCTCAATCTCACTTTGAACGGAGCTCCAAGCTCAGCCCCAAGCTCAACTGAACCCACACAACAACAGACCTAACAGACTTGCTGACCAGCCTGCCGACCAACCCTCGGCGCCTGCCCTCACGCCAACACTGCTTGCTTTTTGTCGAACATGTGTGTATTCGATGTACCAAAGAAACTCATTTGCTGGCATTCCAGCTCTGCCTAACAGTGTGGGGTATGAGGAGTATGTATGTGCTCTACGTTATCCATTCTCTACGTCGCCAATATCCCCATACGCCATCATCAGAGCCGACAGTGCCGAGCACTTCCTTCTCTTTCCTTCTCTGACGGTTTCGTCCCCGTACCGCTCAATCCCCGCACACGATAGATCTTCCGCACCAATATGATCCCGTCCCTTGTTCCGTTGCGGTTCATGAATCTTTCGCTTTTGGAGCTCCTTGTTCCTGCTGTGTCCGGACGGCATCAACGGTCCAAGTTTCTTTGCACAGTGTCTAAACCACAGGGGATGGACGCACGGCACCACGGAGCGATGCGACGGGATGGCCAGAGTGAGGGGTGTCTTCATTTTGTCGAAGGGGAGAGACTCTGAAGATGCAGCGTTGGGAGAGCTAGATCTACCGAACATGATCATTACGAGACCTTCCTCAACGGCGTCTTGAACTTCCGTCCGTCTGCCGATATCCAAAAGCATCTGAACAAACTCAGAGTTGCTCGTCCCTCGAGGGGCGGTGGAATCTTTACACATCTTGTACGTGTTCCAAAAGTCAGCGGGAATCCAAACTCGCCAGAGTCTCGGCGAGAGCGTTTGAATGGCGGTGCGGGCCCTCGCGAGAGCTGATTCAGTAAAGATGCTAACTGCACCATCATCAGTGCTTTGATGGTTGTGGTAATCGGCACAAGACGCGAGTTTGTGGATGCAATCTTGCAAGCATGCAGAATCTTTTCAGAATGGAAGATAGGATGTCATTGGTGAGCGCGGTCTTCATCCAACTCTGCATTCGGCGGCGTCTTGAACAATATGACGCCATAGCGTGGAGCGACCAACACGACACTTACAGGGTTGATGGTAGAAAAATGCCTTCTGTTCCCATAGGAGATTTATCGCGTGCCTGTGTCTTCGTTCGATTCAAAAGAATGTGAAAATGAAGGAGAGGTGGTGTGTTGGTGGGGAAGAGTTAAGATGATTTTTGTCAACTTCACAGCCCTAGCGACCCCCCAACTCCACTGGTACCTTTTTCTCATGTTTGCCGGACGCAATGTGTCCTCTGAATCGTTCATTTCACTGCCTTGAAAGCCGACTCCAGGTCGACGTCCGCCTCTGGGCCAGACCCTGCTGATGACTGATATTTGACCGATATATGAAGGGAAGTGGTTGAAGTCTGGTTGAAGCCTGGGTTGAGTCTGGGTATCCGAACCCAACCGGATCCAAAAAACTAATCTCAACACGGATACCTTCTTTGCGGATTTTTGCCACACATACAAGGTTATTTTCTTAAACCCACATCACAAGCCTGACGCCCGGGTCGCTTTCGGGTTCGCTTAGGCCACTCCAACGACCCCAACAACAAACGAAATCATCAAATAAGTGGCAGTTCCCGTCGGTTGACTCGGTTCACCCGATTCCGCACTCCTGACAGCGGTTTAATAGATTCTCCGACTGAACCGAAGCCTAAGAACAACCCTCCCAATGTTGCCCAAAATAGGCGGCGGGTTCACGTCAATTACATATGGTGCGTGGAAATATATTGTTTTTGGGCGTTGAGATCAGGCGTGGGCGTTGAGTAAGTCGGGAATCCCAATGAGGGATGTGACATGTTTCAGTCAACTAAAACTGCACACCGTGAAACGATGACGGGAACCGATCACTTGTGCAAAGCAATCAAAAAGGCGTCATCAGGCTTTCTCGCTCTCTTGTATTGAAACATTCCTTTGCACGCACCCCCCCAGTTTCAGCAGACTCTAAAAAAGGAAAGGACACATATCATCTTGTCTATACTATTTCCCTTGCTTACCTTTCTCTCTATCAATTTTTTTTCATTCGCCTTTCGATTTCTTATCCCATAGCTTTCCTATCAATCTTTTCCTAGCTTGAGAGACTCCCAAACATGGCGGAGTAAAGGAACACACCCTCAGCGGTCCCTTGGTAGTCAGAAGTGAACACCAACTTCATATCAACGACCCTTCCGCACAATGTCGGATCATACCAATCCAAAGTCAACACGAAGTTCCAGCTGAAGTCGAATCCACCCAACCGCTGATTTGTGTTCGCATCATCCAATAGGATGTAGAGGTGATCCGCTCTCTCCTCAAGCTGGGTCCGGACCTCAAAGCTCCCCCCACATGCATGGAAGGTGGGGCTACTTGTGGTGAAATTGACGCGGAAAATCGCTTGTGTGATGGCGAAGTTGGTGTAATATTGTTGTCCGGGGACGGTAGCTTTGAGGGCGAGGCGACCGGTGGTGGTGTCGATGTCCGCGTTCCAGATTGTCGTTTGGTTGTTTGGGATGTTGGAGGTCACCTTGACGAATTGCGTCTGATCTGGGGTCCAGGGAATGCGTGCTCCCGGGGATATCTGAATGATCTCACCAGATGCCGGATTGCTGGGGGTGATCTCAACGGCATCAAAGACACCGCTGTATATGAAAGCACCTTCGAATGAAACACTGCGATCCGAAACAAAACGTGCTTGAACGGCGAGGAGTTTCCCACAAAGTGTGTAGCTCGCTGCACCCACAACTAGATTCACGTTTCCGGTGAATGATTGTCCAAAGAGAGTCTCGCCCGTGACCGCGTTCAAAAAGCTCAACCCGAGGTAATCGAAGCCCGTTTCAGCGAATGTTCGGAACGTGATGTAGCCGCTGCATTGGTATCTGTTGGGGTCGACGTCCGTGAAGTTGAAGTACGCAGTCAAAATCGTGTCAGCGTCGTTGCTGTAGGTCTGTAGGCCCCGGTCAGTCGCCTTGAGAGCAGTGAGACCTGTTGTTTCATCAACACCCACATGCCAGACTGTGTTGGTGAGAGCATTGTTGTCGATCACAACGTTTGTCAGGTCCGAGACGTCCCACGTGTACGGAGTGCCCGGGACGATTGGAATGGCCACGATCGGTTTGGGGGCGGGACCGTAGATTTGGTATCGGCTGGTTCGGAACTTGACCGCTCCTTCCAAGAGTGCGACGACATCGAACCGCCTGTATGTGCCCGCCTGCTCTTCAAGAATCTTGACAGGCAACCTGAAGGTGGTCGGCTCTGAACCTGCTGCAAGGGTTTGGGTCGCAAGAACGGTGTTTTCACTTCGGAGTTCAACGGTGTCCACACCAGAAGCCGTGATTTCGAATTCGAATGGTCCGGGTATAAGCTTCTGAACGAGTTCCGACGGCAATACGTCAACTGCGTATGATATTTTTGGTTTCGACGAGGAGAAGATATGTGATCAATGTTAAAAGTATGTGGATCTCGAAATAACCCCCACATAACCTTTCAAAATCAAAACGAATCTCTTGCACATCGCCGCCGTACCAGAAATCTTGGACAATCCAGTTGAAACTCCATATTCAATCAGAATATCCGCAATACGATCATAGAATGAACCAGTGCCGAACTGGATATCCTCAACGTTTTTGCGAACAAACACGTCGACGTCAACACCGTCGTTCTCGATGAGTTTTCCGTCTGGTCGAACAAGCTGAGCGAAGCTGAAGTACAAGTCCTGGCCGTTTGGGAGGGGTGTTCCGAGGGTTGGATCAGCAGAAACCAGGGTGTTGTAATTGATCACGGCCGCACCGCCAGCACCTGTTTTGAGATCTTCGCCGATGATCAGGCCAGCTCGGGAGTCTTTTTTTGTTTTGGTGGGTTGGGGAAGGGGAATTTGCAGAGGTTCAATAACTTGTGCATTTCAAAACCTCCATGCAAAAACGAAGACCCATGTTACCTTGAACGGCAGCAGAAAACATATCGCACGCGGAGTAGCATAACCCATTCACGTAAAGACCCACTGGTTTTGTTGTCACCTGGCCGACTGTGAGGTAGGATTCCAACGGGAATTCAGTTGCGGCAGGTGTGTAGTAGTCGCCCTCTTGAGCATCACGAAGGAGGTTTCCAAACCTGCGCATCAAGAAAGGATAATAGAATTGAAAGTCAGAGATTGATTTCATCATGAATGTACGAACTAATGTGTGGTATGTTTGGTCAATGAAGCTTACAAGTTCGCAGATCCCGTCATGGCTTCTACGTTGTAGATCCAATTCTTGTTCCAGTCGCTGTTTCTCAAGCGCATGCTCGTTGGGGCGGTTTCATGATGGAATAGCTGAATCAACGACAAGGGGAGGACCCCATATCCACCTGGGTTTGATCGCACATCAAAGACAATCGCGTCCACTTTCTTGTCGAGATCCATCAAGATCTCTCGAACAAGCATAACCCAGTCCGACAGAGTCAATCTTCCCGCGCTCACTGCATAGGGCACAAACGTTTCCATGTAAACAACACCAAGGCGGTTACCACCGTCTGTTTGCCAAACACCATAGTACGTCGTCGGGTCCCTCGTGGTGGTGAAGTCAGTGAAGCTGCTGCTGTTGGTGATGTTGGGCTTGATGGCAGATCTCAACGCTAACCACTCGAGGTCTCGCCCCACGCGATCGTAAATAGGTGTTTTCAAATCAGAGAGAAGCTTCATCGCATTTGCAACTGTCTCGTTTTGAACTGGGAGAGGGACGTCTTCTGATTCTCTGGTGGCGAAAGGCGGGACGCTTGACTCGGCCGATTCAGACAAGACTTTGAGGTTGTAGTTCTTCGCATTTTCGAGTCCGACTTTGACGGCCTTTTCGACAGCGCTTGCGAGGATCTTTTCGGCTTCGGAGGCATCGGAACGGGATGAAACAGAGGACAAATAGTTGTTGATGCATCGACTCTGGGCCATGAATGCTAGATGGGATTTTCCCAATGTAGGTTGAATTGGATCATGATATCAATATGTGCGCGCTGGGCAAAGAAAATAACAAATGAACAACAGACATGCACCGCTACTTACTGATCGGAAGTCTGATGGTATACACTGTTCCATTCTGTCGGCGGAGTTCATACTTGGTAGACGCCCACCGGGTGGGGTGGTAAACTCCTCCGCTCTTCACATACGCGAAACGAACCAAGTTCCTTTGAAAGGCGGGCTCGTTTGCGGCCATGTTCTCGCGTCCGACGCGAGCTCGTGAGACCGTTTCGCTCCATGGGATACGATTGATTGAAAGAACAGTGTCGCCGAATCCGACTTTATCGAAAACCTCGGGGGCTACGAAGGGGCTGAAACCGGATACGACGGGGAGGGAGTTCGGTTCTCCGATCAAATCCAATTGGAGAACATTCACTGGATGTAATGAAAGAGCAAGGGATTCAGCAATCTTGATCATAAACGCCGTAAGAGCACCTTGCGCCCACAGTTAAAACGGAGGCCTTTACAGCATGTGAGTTCTCTCCACTCTACCACACCACATACCCGCAGCCATGCATCTGATCGGATTTGGGTTCATATAGGCCGTATGATAATCCCTCAAATCATACAGAATGTTGCTAATCCCGACATGGAAACCGTACTCGGTTCTTGTCTGCCAGAGATCCACTAGTCGATCCAAGCGGGCTTGCGCATCTACTCTTATATGGCAATCGGGCATGCGAATGGTGTCGCAAAGTGAATCGTTCTTCAACTTCAGATGCACATAGCTCTGAAGTTATGAGCGGGTGAAAGAGAGGAACAGGAGTGACCGAGGACGACGTGCGCACAATAGACGTGGGATATGCAATAAGATCCATTAGAGGACGGCAATTGGTACCGTTCCAATTCTATGCGAAATTTCCGAGGAGAGGGCATTGATTTGCCTAAAGGGAGACAGATGTGTTCGCGCCGAACGAGCCACTTACGCCAGTGATTACATCATAGACCGACTCCACGATTTCTGATTTCGTCAACTCATCGTAGGCCATGAACGTCAAGAATGGACGCGCGTCCTGAGCGTTCATGATAGCATACCCATCTGTAGTGAGAGCGGCGGCACGGGTGGCGAGACATCCCAAAGCCGTAACAGCACACGCAAAGGGTTTGAGATACCCCATCGTTGAAAAAACGGGAATTTGAAAGAGCAATCTGCAGCTGATGGGTTTTGATACAGGCGATACAGACAAAAAAAGGGGAAATTTTGGAACCAGTTTTTATGGGAGGCTGGAAGAAGTTGACTTTGTTTGGGGAAGCTGGGTTTTGAACCACGAAACTTGTTTAGAGTTTGGACAGATCCTTTATGATTGGTGTGATTGAGGTTAGGCAGCCAGGTCATCGTGGCACCGATGGTTCTCAGTCTCGCCGAGCCAGGTTCTAATGTTTTTCCTTGTTCATTCTGCCCAGATCGTCTGAACGTGATTCCACTCTTCGATTCCAAATGCATCCTTCCTCGCTAGCATCCTTAGTCCGCCGTATCTCTAGCCCCTGCCGTCTATTTATGTTGTCTTCCGTTTCTCTTCACCGCTTATTTTAAGTCCTTGCTGGTTCTCTATGTCCGCCGCTGCCGAAGTCCTAGAACATTCCTATTCTGTTCACCCCCCTTTACAGCACATAGCTCGTCCGTTCGGTCATTCCCTTTTCGAGAAATCTTTACATCACGCAGCTATCATAATTCAAAAACTGCAATTTTCTACTCGTCAGCTTTCCCAAAATCTTCTTGGAAAAATGTGACTGAAGGGTCTGGAGCGCATGTCGTGACTCATTTATGGTTCAATCAAATCCTTCTAAAAACTGGTCGGAAGGTTCTCAAGTACAATGAGAGTCCGACCATGCGATTCGGTTCAAACATGATTGCAGGCTCAACAAAGTTCAAAGCAACCGTCTTCAGACAAGACAATGAAAACTTCTCGTTTCAATGTACCGTCGTCGCCCCGCCAAAAGATTGTACATATTCCGATCACCGTAGACGAAACACCAACCACTATAGCGACTCAACCCAGAACCGAGCAGAAATAGATCTTGACCCTCCACGGTTGTTCGATGGGTCGGACATGAACACTACTCTAAGATCAACACAGCACCACACAAGCCGGCTGAGGAGCCGCACCGGATCGCTTTCTACGTGCCAGACTGTTTTCTGATCGATCCCGATGGTGGTGGGGTACACGTCGCCTGTAGCGTCTCTGGCGAAACCTTGATCGCTTCATCATTCCCGATTCGGGACGCTGCAATCATCCCGCCATAGATGAAAGCGTCTTCATATTTGCGTTCGCCTGTATTCGCGTCCACTGATGCTTTGCGCTGGATCAGAATTTTATTCCGTGTGCGAGGTTATTGCTTATAACGGGCATGTTTATCACGAGGATTGACTGTACAATACGTCTTTCTCTAGATTTCGAATACCGTAAACCCCACATTCTAAGCACTATCCCCTTATCTCGATTGAACAAAGAACCGACCAGAATAGATCTTGACCCCCTCGTAGTTGGTTGATGGGTCAGACATGAACACCACTCTAACATCCAACATACCACCACACAAGAAGGTCGCGGTCATGGACAAGGGGAAATCCTCTATGTTGACACTGAAGCGGGTGATGTCTTCGTAACCCATGGCTGGTGTTTGAGCCCCAACAAAGAGCAAGTCAAGGCCTTCTTCGACTTTCACTGTCATCAAGAAACTGTATCCACAGATGTATGCCGACGGGTCGAATGCGCTGAAGTCAATGCGGAACGCTGCCTGGGTGTTTGCGTTGCTGGAGTACGTGGGAGGTTGCGAGCCTGGGTCGTTTGCCACGAGAATCGGGCCCCGCGCCGGATCGGTTTCAACGTGCCAGACTGTTTGCTGGTTGATCCCGCTGGTGGTGATGTTGACGAACTCCATGTTCGCTGGTGTCCACGTGGCTTCTAGCGTGTCCGGCGAAACCTTGATCACCTCAAAAGGGGGGACTGGCTGAATATTGCCGATGGGGGTCGCCGCAAACGTCCCGCCATAGATGAAAGCGCCTTCCCGTTCGATGCTTCTGTCTGATGTAAAGAGAGCTACAGCCGCAATGAGTCGTCCGCAGATGTTCGAGTCCACCACACTTACAACTTCCGCTCGTGTACCGTCATATCCGGCCGCAAATAAGACTTCGCCTGTATTCGCGTCCACGAGGAAAAGTCTCAGCCAATCGTAGCCTGTTTCGGTATAGATTCGGTAGCCGACTTCGACACTGCAAACATGGGTGGAGCTTTCAACCGAAGTGAAGTCATACAACGCACTCAAGCTGGTATTGGCGAATGTATTGTACGTCTGCGTCCCTGGAATCGTCGCTTTCAGAGCTTGGAGACCCGTGTTGGCATCATTATCAATATGCCAGACAGTGCTGCCAATCAAAGCGTTGTTTTGGATTCGTACGTTACTGATATCGGTGATATCCCACGAATGAGTCTGTCCGGATGTGATGACGATGGGGACGGGTGCCGGCTGGGGCTCTCCTGGAGTGTATCGCTGGTACCTGCGGGTGCGGAAGACAACGGCTCCACTTTCAGCCCTGGCGACGAATTCAAACGAACGAGCGTTTCCGACGTCTTCCGGGGGTGCGTTGACGGTGAATGTGATATTTTGTGGCTGGGTGGACAGGGTGATGTTTTGGTACGAAAGGACATTTCCACCGGAGTGAATCTCGACGCTTGTAACGCCCACAGCGATGACATCGTAGTCGAATGAGCCGGGGGCAGGAACATCGACGATAATTTCTTCGGGTTGAACGCGAACTAAGGAAGATAAGAAGTAAACATGAAAACGAGTTGAGTATTTTTGTCGCACTAACAAGATGCCTTTCATGGATTCAACTTTGCCTTAGAAACAGTTTGTTCGAATGCTTACCGTCGATCATTGACTTGTTGGTCGCCTGGCCATATTCAAGCAGGTTGTCAAGGATGCGGTTATAGACCGATTCCATCGATGCCTTCCTTGTCGGACGTATCAAGGCGTCGACTTCAACTCCCGCATTCTCAATCAAGGTTCCATCCGCGCGGGTCAATTGGCCGAAGGAGAAGGACAAGTCCTGCCCGTACGGGAACGGTTCAACAGAATCTGAGGGGTCCAGATCAGCGAACCAGTTGTAAGTCAGAACGGTCGCTCCACCAGCGCCGGTTGCCATGTCACTTCCGAAGATCAAACCAGCACCCGCGTCTGTTTTCATGCGGAAAGAAGACGTGATATAGAAAGATCAATAGTGAGATTTATCGCTCAGTAGAGAGCAACACCTTTAAACATGAATGACAGGGTGCCAAGTGCCATATTCACCTTTAATGTTAGCAGCGAACATATCACATGCGGAGTAGCACGCCCCATCGACGTAGACACCGACGGGTTTGCTGATGGCTTGACCGTACTGAGTGAGACTCTCTAAGGGGAAAATTGGCGTTTCGGGGGTGAAGGGACTTGCGCTGTCAGCTGCGCGGAGAAGGTTCCCCTCCCTGAAAATGTGAGCACAGTGTAAGGATAGTGTGAGACATATGTATAATGAAGTGAACACCAAATCGAAAACCAATGAAGACGGATATGGAGGAATGAGCGAGTTGGAAGAACGACCACTCACAAGATGGACGTTCCAAGAAGTTCTTCGACACGGAACACACGGTCCCTCACCCACTGAGTGTTTCTGATCTTCATTGTCACCTGCACCACCTCGGGATGAACCAGTTGCGTCAAAGCCGTTCCAAGATATGCTTGGCCGCCGGGGTTACCCCTCACGTCGAAGAGGATAGCATCGACCAGATCAGCACCTGAAATCAGGATCTCGCGAAGGATTGCGATAAATTCGTCCGACGTTGTGTTGGATGGCATGAATGATGTGATTCTGACGATACCGAGCTTCTTCCCGGGCATCGTGTCGCTCTCCCAGATACCGTAAGACAAAGCTGGCTCCTGAGTGTTCCATCTGCCGTCCCAGAAGCTCTCGGGACTTATCGTTTGAACGGAGCGAAGGGCGATATCCTCCAGTTCGCGAGCGTAGCCGTCGCTGATGTACTTGCTGAATCCCGATTCAAGTCTCAAAGCTGCTTCGGGCGGGGTAGTTTGGTTGGTTGACACAGACGTTTCCCCCGCGCCCTTGGAGGTGAAAGAAGGCGTTTTCGTTTTCAGGGAGTCAGCAACGGCCTGGACATTGAAGTTCTTTGCGTTTTCGACCCCGATTTGAACGGCTTCCGCGACCGAGTTGGCAAGAGTCTTTTCGGCTTCGGAGGCGTCGGCTTTGGTGGAGATCATGGCGATGTACTCGTTGGCGCAATCCACGCTGATCAAGAATGCTGCATAGTGGGAAAGGAAACAGGAACAGTTACTATTGGATCGTCCAATATAGGGTAGGTCATGGAATTCGATGTAGCCTTAATAAGATGAGTCGTTTTTGGTGAACTTACTGATGGGTAATTTCTTGGAGTAGATTGTCCCGTCTGCCTTTTGAAGTTCGTACGTGGTATAACCCCACCTATGGGTGCAATCGTGGAATGAAGAAACAAGAAGTCAATATATTGTGGATGCTGTTGATGTTCAAGCGCTACAATGGGCGGGAAATAACGCCAGAACGTACCGAGTGGGGTGGAACGCTTGTCCAGATTTGAAAAGCGCACCCCTGACCATGTTCCGTGCTTGGGCGGCCGGGTTTGGACCCATATCTTCGCGTCCGAGGCGAGAACGAGCACTGAGCTCCTTCCATGGAATGCCGTTTATAGACAAGACAGTGTCGTGGTACTCGATGCCTTCCAATTCCGTCAGATCGATGATGCCGTTATTACCCACCACAACGGGGGTGTTGACACCCTCGACGAGGTCCAGGGAGAGGGCTTGAACTGCACGTTGGAAAGGTTTGTAACAGAAGAGCGTGAATACGGGTGTATCCTCAAGGT
>JADGJF010000354.1:0-22631 GCA_027596845.1 Quaeritorhiza haematococci | reverse complement strand
ACGAATAGCTGGAATTTGGCCTTATTTACTTACCCGATAATTACCCAGCTTGTATTCTCCCAATGCGAGATAATACAAGCATTCTCGTCGTCGGCTGGGTTGCTCCTTGTATAACTCATTGAGTAGCTGGACGCCGAGCTGTTGATCTTTGCGATCAGGACTCCGAACTAGTTGAACACCATTGATTTGACCCAGCGAACGCAACCATATTCCAAAATCAGTATAAGAGTTGGGGGTTGGTTTAAAGCAACATAGTTTAACGCCCCCCCGCCTGGCCTGGTCGTAGTTGCAGAAGCCACCAAGAAACGTTGAAACGAGGCCTACCAAGCGCCCACGCATAGTCAAATTTCGTCTGGGGGTCCTTCTTTTCGCCGCCGTGAAGGTGGTATTGGTCTTTCAGCATCTATTCGTTTTAGTTGACAAATAATGAGGTTGACGTTCGTGAAATGCCGACCGCACAGTTTTTCGAAGGAAAGGTGGAAAGGTGCCGGGAAGTCCAGAGGGAGGAGGAAGAAGTTTTTGAAGGGAGCATTGATTTGTGAAAGTGAGATGACGTGTTCTAAATCGATCCTGGAGTCTCCAACCGCAACCACCTCAGCACGGAGCACTTGCTTGAACACATTACACACGATGAAACAAAGCCTTTACTTCATACCTCGATTTCCTTCTTGGTGATGGAAACCTCGGCTTCTAGAGCGTAGGGCAGGTCATCCATTGTCGTAGTTGTTTGGTTGTGTCAAGTGTTGTCGTTTGAATGCTGTTTGAGTTGAAGGGGTGTGGAGAGGAAGTCAGATGTGCTGTGCTGTGTCGTGCCAGGTGCCGTACCAAAGTCCGCGAGGTCACACAAAAATCTTCCCTCAAAACTCTGCTTATCTTTCTGTTTTCTTTTTCTTTTTTTCCCCCGGAATATCTCATGTTTACATTTACATAGTTAGCTTTTCAGCGCATTCAATATAAGAACGGGGAGTGGAGAAAGTCGGTGCCTCAGATATGGTGCAAATACAAACTATGCCACTTCATGTACATCATTTGAAATCACATAATAAATATGAGCAATAATGGAAAGTCCTCATAAACAAAGCAAAAAATGTCCAAAATCAACACGGAAATGTTTTCCGGAAACCAATAAATAAGCACGTTGCAGCATTCAAGACCACTTGAGAACATCCACTCCACTCCCATCCACCGCAAACTGTGCAAAATATCCCGTCAGTTCTTTGCGCAACGGCCGTTTCGGTGGGGGTCCCCTCGCAAGACTGGCAGGATTGGGGTTTGCGTTTCCGCCATTGTTTGGTTTTGTTTGTCGTCCGTCTTGTCCCAGCCCATTCTGATTTGGACGCACATCCACGTCCAAATTCCTGAAAAACGGTCGTTTCCACGCCGGAACACTTCCGTCCCCCACTGTTGCCAACACGAAATCCTTGAACTCTCTGTCCTGCTCAGCAGTTGACTTGGGCAGCCGCGAGGACGTGGGTGCGGGCAGTTGTGATGTTCCACCTTGTTTCCGGATGGGTGCAGGGATCTGTTTCGATCTCTTGGTCGCTCCCAGGCCTGTCTTCGCGATTTTAGATTTGGTCGACGCAGCAGTCTTTCCAATAAATATGGACGATATTGATGACACTGACGAAGAGGATGTCGAAGATGACGTTCGTCGGGAAAGGCTTTCCTTCTTTGTCGGCGCAACAGTCGGAGCTTGTTTCGATGAAGACGCCGTTTCTTTCCCCTTCGAACTCAATTCGGCTTTTGCATCCGATTTCGTGGAAGACATGGATACCGAACGGGACAATCCCGAGTTCTTATCCAACGGGCTTCTGCATCGCTCCGGAATCTTGGTCCGCCGTGCGATCGGAATCCCTGACTTTTTCGTAACCCCATCGCCTTGAAGTTCCTGTTTCCGATCCGCCAATCGTGGTTTCTTGGCATCTGGCAGTTCCTTCGAATCTCCACCTGTTGAAGCCAACTGCTTCCGTTTCTTGCTCCCAACTCCCACGCCAATGTCACTTTTGTTGATGGTCACAATGCTCTTGTTGCTCACATCCACCTTCACCATTTCCACATCATCATCACCAACGCTTACCTTCATCCGCACGATTTCCTCCTTTCTCACCACCTTTTCCGTTTTAATTGACTTCAGAGGACCCACGTTCCCGCCAGGCTGCTCCGCATTCGAAAGTGCCGATGCCTTCAGATCATTTACGTTTTCAACTGACATCTCGGCACTTTCAGGAAGAACATTATTATCTACGCTCGGCTCTTCCAATCCACCAGAATCTTCCTCTATAGGAGCAACAGCTTCGTCCTCCCGAACCCTGCTTTCATGACTGTCGTCCACGTCCTCGGGGGCATCTTCCTCATTGCTTTCCATCATGTCGAAGATCATCATCTTTAAAACCTTGTGAGACGAGACGACGGATACCTCCTCCCTAACGCCTTCGTCTAATCCAAACCTCTCTAAATCTTCCCGCGAGAGGCGAGCGTCTGTTTGAGAAGACGCCCTGGATTCGCGTGCTTTTCGTGAAGAAGACGGAGCGGAACGTTGTTTCATCGAAAAGTGGCGAATGGGCTTTCGAGGAGACATTTCTGGAGAGGATATGTCGCTCTGGCGATGCTCGAGTGCTGTCCTCTTGGACGATACGGATCTCGATCTTGAGGATTTCGGCATGCGCGGTAATGCGGATTTCGACTTGCGCGGATGACGTCTGTCACCCTGTGACCCACCAATGTCGCGCACACGCGCCCCTGAGGATCCGTTCAAATCGGTTGACTTCGCCTTCAGAAGCTCCCCGAAAAGGTTTCGTCCGGTTATTCTGGAGGAGGATTCGAGCTCCCTGTCTGAAGAGTCACTGTGTTCAGACGACAGCAATGACCCTTTCGAACTTGAAGAGGCGGAGGTCTGCGTCGCACTTTTCGTCATCAAACGAAGGCTCCTCCTGTTCTTGTTGATGGACGGAGACGACACATCCTCTCGTTCGCTGCCAGCAGACTCGTTGCCCTTTGTTGCCATCGCTGTAATCTGTTTCTTGAGAGCAGGACTGCTCCTGATTGAAACGATGGCCTTGTGCCCTTTGGGTTTCGCAGGCGACATCACCATTGCTGTAAGCTGGGAAGGTGATGTCTCCTTTGAAACTGTGGGGAAAGGCGCTGTGGCGTCAGATGGTGTGGGCTCTTCTACATCAGGCTCTTGACTCATCGCGGACTTGAGCGGTCCTTGTCCTCCTTCTACTTCAAGCTTTTCCTCCTCCTTCCTCGCGTTGGCACTCCCCTCCTTTTCCGGAATTGAATCATCGACTTTTCGTTTCAACTCGTGCGCAACGAACTCAGAAGTCTGCCCAGTCCCCTCACACACTGCTGCTGGCTCCGATTCCTCTTCAATTTCCACCTGTGAATTGGAAAACAAGTCCTCCTGTGACCTGCAGTAATCACCCTCATCTTCCTCATGTGGTGCGAGCTCTTGCTCACCCTCCATGTGACCGCGCTTCCGAGCTCCTGATGCATCCATAATCCGCGAGGACTTTCCGGCCGTCAACATAGCATCGTCCGAAGCAGAACGACCTTTCGGTGCGCTCGTCGTTTCGCGGTCTGTGTCATTTTCAGCGGCAAAATCCACATTCACACGATCCGAATCACTCCGCTGCGAATCCCTTTGCATGGAATCCAAATGCTCCATCTCGACAGCCTGACAGACCCGATCCACCTCCGCACACGTATCAGTATCCCAATCACTACCCTCATCATCATCACCCGCATCGTCTACCGAAGTGTTTGGGAAAAATTGTAAATGCGATTTTCGGCCAAATGCTCCAGGCTTTGTGACCGACGCAGTAGAACCGCTCACACCAGCCGAAGACTCGCGTTGACCCGCTTTCTTGTCCCGGGCGCTCACACCGTATGAGGGGTCCCACGTTTTGCGTCGGATGATCCGAGCGGGCGGGGAATCAAAGATGGGGGAAGATGATCTCTGTGTTGCATGACTGTTACCTGCGTCTTCAGTATCCATGCTGGATTCGTGGTGTTCGTCGTCATCCTCAATATCGTCTTCATCAGTGAGTGATTTCTCTCCCTCGAGAGCGGTGCCACCGCCGAGTGTGATTGATGTGGTCTCTCTTCCCGACCCAGTGATAGCTTGTATCTCACTCCTGACTTGCACATCTTCACTGGATCCGCTGTTGGGCAGTCCACTGAAGTTCGGCAACGATGACATGATCGGATCGTCCTCCTTTGCAAACTCTTCGTCATGGAGCCACCTTACGCCATCATACTTAGCGTCCATGTTTTCATCGTTGATCTCCTTCGACGAACTTTGAGCGACCCCATCATCAGGATTCGTCGCTGGAAGCGGAGTAAACAAGTCCATTTCGGAGGACGGAATCTGGGGTGAAGAAAGTTCTAAACTCTCGCCGGAAAATTCAAATCCCTCTGGGAGGTCCTCCTGCTCGAAATCATTCGTGTCGAGTTTTGTCACATGGCTATGGTCAGGGGGGTTAGGGGGGAGGGTTGCCGAAAATGGAAGATCGCCTTGGAAGTGAGAGGAGGAAAAGGGTGACAAGGTATCCCGGTCGACAGCTGAGGGTTTCGACACAACCACGAGTAAAAGACCACGACGCGTGTTGTCATCATCCATAACCACATCACGTTGCTGAGTTCCACTCTCGATTTGTCGTTCCTGGTCAGAATTCTTTGAATCGCCCTCTTCATGAACATAATCGTTCTTTGGTGAGGATACCTTGGATTCCCTTGAATCCAGATTTTGTGACAATATAACCGACGAATGGTCCCCATTTATCTGGGCATCATCTTTGACGGGTTCCTCATCAGCCAGCTTTCGTCGCTTCGCGTCGACCACTTCTTCTGGCGAACATGAACGTGACCTCTTCGAACCCCTGTCAATGACTTCCGAGCTTGCCAACGCGCTCTCGCGATCCAGTGACTCATCGTTTATGTCCTCTCTTTGAGGACTACGGCCTTCGTCTGCCATCCGTTCAACTTTCGCCGGTTCGACCGGGCGAGTTCCTTCTTCCGTTGCTTCAGCCCCCACCGCTGCGGCAAAGTCAATTATAGCCAAGCTGCCATATCCTAATGA
Source organism: Quaeritorhiza haematococci (assembly GCA_027596845.1). NCBI lineage: Eukaryota > Fungi > Chytridiomycota > Chytridiomycetes > Quaeritorhizaceae > Quaeritorhiza > Quaeritorhiza haematococci. Next base: position 17,551 of record JADGJF010000354.1, on the reverse strand, counting down.
GTCATCTTGTCCCGTCGAGTTGAACGTTTCTTCTTCTTCGATGGCATCGTCGAGCGCTTGAGTGAAAGTAATGTGATGTTGGGAAGATTCCATTTGTGTAGAGCCCCCAGGTGCAGCGGATTGTTGTTTGGATACCTGTGAAGACGGCGCCCTAGTTTTGAGTGTGTCGCTGATTGACGAGATGTCTGCATCGTTGCCGCTATCGTGCTCTGGATGACGTTGGACGGACCGATCCTGTTGAGGTTCTTCTCGTTCATTTTGCTCATGCTCCTCATCACTTTGTCCCGCCTGGCCTTCATTGCTAGCGTCGCCACCAGCAGAGATTACATCTGCATCTGGGTCCGAAGCGTTAGACGAATCAATCCCATGGTTTTGCACATCAGCCTCAGAGGTGCTAACTTTTGACATTTCCGATAGATTTGCCGTCTCGGAAGGTCGGTCAGAGCGACTTCCAGCGCCGCGACCTTGTTCTGCTGAAGGTGCAGATGTGGAATCCATTCGTTCTGGCATGATAGCCCTCGGCGGCGTTTCAGGCGACCAGGTGATGGTGGTACTGCCAGCGGTTTGTGAAGAAGACCTCGAGTCACGAACCGGGGATGCAATCGTTGCAATTTCTGGAAGTATTGAGGCACGTCGAGACTCCAGAGACGTATCTTCACCATTTCTCTCGGCAACGTCCTCGGCGATGCTTGTGTCTTCAATGGGCTGATCTACATCTCCCTCCAAATCGAGATGATGACCTTCTAGAGTCGTACGATATTCGTGTTCGTCATCGTCCTCGGTTTGCTGATGACCTGCAGTGCCGGACGAGCAGGAGATGGTTGTGATCTGGGAAGTTCTTTCGTCTGACTCTGGTATTTCAGGATTGTGCTTGATGCCTTTTTGTTCACTTACACCGATCGCCGTATCCTCAGCCTCGTCTTCCTTGCGCTGGTCAGTGACCGCATTTTCTCCCGCTTCCAAATCCTTGTCCACCTCCATGGCCTCTTGAGTCTCATTATCTATGATATCTCCCTCTGCTTTACGGCCCAAATTTGACCTGTCTTCTCCTTCACCCACTCGGGCAGACTCCAACATGCGTAGCCGATCCCTTTCATGTGGCAGAAGTTCCTGGTAGAAATCTACACTTTCCGCCGAGCCATTGAATAAAAATGACGAAGACATCGACGAGGACGCTGACCGAGAGAAAGAAAGGTTGTGTGTGTGTGTGTTTTCAGATTCCGTCTGCGGGACTTCCTCAGCGCTTCGTGTTTCCGATTCATTCTGGCGCGACGGATTTTGAGATCCCTCAACGTTTTGCTGAGATTTACCATCAGGACGCGGCCTGTCTTGACTGCTTGGATTGCTCTCACGGGCAAGGATGGTGACGCGCCCTTCCGACGGTGCGTACTGACTACCAAGGGTGGTGTGGGAGTCATCGAGATCGGTCGCTGGTTGCTTTACGTTTTCGACTTGATCCACATCCATCCCGCCTTCTACTGCGGATTCATGTTCAATCCTGTCGATTGTGTCGATGGTTGCAATGGTGTTGTCCGAATTTCCCTGACCGTCTTTACAACTGTCAGCGGGCATATCCAATGATGTCTCGGTGACAGCAGATGTGATATCTTTATCAACATTTCTCCCATGACTGCCGTCATCCACACGAAGAAGGCTCAGTTTCTCAGAAGCAGCAACAGATTCGAATCGGTTCGATTGGTTTTCTGTTTCGAGGTCGTGAGCAGCAACCTCCACAGCAACCTCCATTACGTGCTCATCCGTATCAGCAGCAAGAATACGCCCCTCTCCAGATTGTGTTGCGGTGTCCGGTCTGAGCTGGTCTTCAACTGAGGGAAGCTCCGTGAGGGTGACCGTCAAGAGGTCGCGTCGTGAGTTTTCCGGTTGCTGTTCCTCGGGTGCATCGTGCGGTAGCGACAGCTGCTCCAATTCGACAGTTGCGTTGGAGGACTCCACAGTATCTCTGGTTACACCCCTTTGAGGCTGAAACGGTAAAGAAATATTGTTAGTCATGCCCCACAGCACATCACCGCTCACCACAACACTTTCACGTCAAAAAACATTGCCACGGTCATTCAAATCGATTGAGAATTGAGAAAGCAAGTACCAACATACCATACTTGTATCATCATCTTGGTTCATGACTTCATGCTGGTCGTGGTCACCCGCCAGCGCCATCAGTTCCGTACCCTCAGCGCCGTCAATGTCGTCGACAGCCATCGCCTCAACATTACAATTCCCGTCCTGATCTTTTGACACTTCATCTCCCGTTGTCAACGTGTCCCCCGAGGTCGTCGCCCTGCTCTTCATTGTCCTGGCGGTCGGGGTTTCAGTTGTGGTGGAGACTATTGACGTCACACAAGGGTCATCCAAGGGCTGGGAGGAAGATGCACCTTGCCGATCATCAAGGGTCGGACTTTGTTGAAGAGAAGGTGATGGACGCGCTTCTGAAGACACCACTGAAGGTGCCTCCGGAGTGCGCTCGGTCGGCTGTGAGCCTGCTGGTGGTGTTGGCGTCGGCGACGTGGACGACGAATCTGCAGTGTCCTCCCACCCAGCTACGTGCTTCGCAAATTTGTACGCCGCGGATCCAATATTCAAGAGCCACCGCGCAGGACTCGGCCGAGCAGTTGTTTTGATCGAAAGATCACATTTTGCGGTCGGCGCCGCTGGAGTTGACACGGGCAAGGGAGTGGAAGACAGTGGCGGCATGGATGCCCTTCTTTGATGTGATCGCTGGCGTCTCACCGGAGTCCGAGTGGAAGCCTCGTCCCTTCTGAAGACTTGTCCTGGTTGTTCAGCATGGCAACCGGTTTCTTTTGCATGAATCTTGCTGTTGTGCTCTTCGGCCTTGTCATTCACGATCGATTTGCTGCGGCTCGAGTCCACAATCTTGACCGCGACATCTCTGCGCTCCATCGCCTTGTCCTGTTCTTCGGATTTTGCCATTTCCATCTGATCACCAAACAAATCGTCATCTTGTGTCGGGTGCAGCTGTTGCTCTGTACGTTCGTCTTGTTTGCCCACGTCATGATCCGCATGTGACGCCAACGACGGTGTGCAATCCAATGGAATATTGATTTCAAGAGGTTGGGATCCAGGAGCCCAGAACTCGAAAGCAGAGTTCTGCTGTGGTTCCCCCTGCCCGAGAGCGAAATCCCGGTCCACGTCTTCCTCCTCATCAGACCACGCAAGCCGATTCTGACGTCGATGTCTTTTACCTGGGGTTGATTTCCCGTCAGCTTCATGGTCTGGCGAAGCTTGTCCGTCGTTCGATTCGGCAGTGCCAGCAGCCTGGGCTTCGGCAGCCTTGTCCACCATTGACAACTCAGGGCGCCTTGTGGGATCAACAGATTCCACATCCATTTCAACCGGTTTGTCACCATCGTCATCGTCGTCGTGTATTTTGCGGTCGATATTTTGCGACAGCTGCGACGACCCTTCTTCGGTAGGCACATTACTGAGATCATCATTGACGAGGTTATCATCACCGAAAGTTGAAAGAATGCTGCTGTGCAAAAGGCTGCTGATTTGCTTCGATTGCGATCCAGGCACTTGGAGGCCGTCATTCTCATCGAGGCGAGTGATAGAAGAATCACTGCATCAATCGTCAATCAAAGCAGATGAAATGTGAGAACCATACTACTGAACGCAGCAAGTAATCCCCAACGACATATATTGAAATCTCACCTGTTCATCGCATCTTCCCGACTCCATGCTTCTTGTACATCCACACGAAACGGAATATAAGGAGATAACGATCCATCAGAATTGCCGTCCTCTCTGTCGCTGTCATCACCCTCTCGCTTTGCTTGGTGTGCAGAACCATCTCTTGCAACATCGTCCATTTCGACATCCTCCGACCGCACCACTTGACTTTGAAACTCATTTAGCAAATCCGCCCCGTCAACACCACGAGCCTCGCCTGCATGCACACTCTCCATCGACAGTGCGGAATTCTTATTTTCGTGTTGACTGTTTACACCGCTGTCGCTTCCGTCACCCTCACCACCGTGAGTGGCATCGTTGCGCACATTCGAGCCCAATCGTCGAGGAACTTGAGTCATATACCCCGGAGACGAAGCAAGCACATCCATGTCCTCCTGCGATTGAGCCCCATCCCCCTCCTCCACATCAGTCGACTTCGATCGCGATGTTACCGGAGGCCGCAGCAAAGGCTCCACGGACTGCGACTCGAAGGACCACGGCGATTGTGTTTGCATTTGCCTGAACTGAGAAGCGACTTCTCCGTCCTCTTCATGCGTTTGCGACATCGGAGACATCCTTATGTCGTTCGACGTCTCCATCTGAGTTTTCGGAAACATAGTTTCCTGCTCCTCGCCTCCACCCTCCGCAAGCGTGGATCCTCCATTCTCGTCAGGCATCCCGCCATCGCAACCCTCTTTCCGCTTGTTCGCCAGAGCGTTGTTTCTGTCTGCACAAGTCGGGACAAGTGACGAGGACGGAGGCGTTCGAGACGATAAATCCAAGCGAGCAGTGATACGATTACGAGGAGTACCCACCTTACGTCCAGAAGGCTCCACAGACTTTCTGAACGCTTTCAAAGGCGATCCACTTCCCAACGTTGGGAGAATCAGTGGTCGTTCGCCCTTGTCACGATCCTCTTTGTTGCAACCGTTATCGGGCTCGCGCTGATTTCTGCGATCATCACCGTCCTTGTCTCGAGACGATTCATCGATTTCTGATGCCCGCTGCTTGCCCTTCCCTTTCCGACTAGCATCGACGTCTGCGTCTGCAGCGCTATCTGCGACGGCCGATACAGGTCTTGGCTCTTCTCGTACATCATCATCCTTGATCTCTCCATCTTCAAACTCATCATCGTATTCTTCTTCCTCACACGTCATCTCCCCCTTTCCCTCATCATTCTCTCCTTCATTACCATCCTCTCTTTCACCACCGATCATCATCTCAAAATCCGCGTCCGCATTCTCGTCCCCCATTCCACCTCCTTCGCCACACTCATCCTCAATAATTTCATAATCAAACGCATCATCCACAGTCTCAAAATAGTCATCTTCATCGTCCTCTATGCCATCATCAATCATTTTTGGATGCCCTTCTTTCGGTGATGATATAGTCTTCCCGCCAGAACTGGCCTCTCCGTTCCGCACTGAGGTTGCCGCCGTATCTTGACGAGCTTTGTTTGACCCAATTTCCAAACCCTCCTGACGGGTGATATGACTACGTCCCCCGGCGCTTCCGCCCATGGGGCTACCAACGCGCCGACCCCCACCAACGCCACTACTCCCTACACCACTACTCGCAAAGCCATCCAAATCCACCTCTCTCAAAGCCGATGAAGTGATGGAACCGAATACAGCATTCATTTCATCATCGCAAGCGTCCTGGTCGTTGTTTCCCCTTCCGAGGGATTCTTTGCCTTCTCTCTTATTGCGGTTTATGAATCCCGATGTAACATCCTTGCTTCCACTTCCACTACCGAGGGGGGTCCTCATCTTTGTCGCGTACGCGGACGGCGAGGTTCCAGCAAAACGCGATTTTTTCGATGTATCCCCACCATCCGACATCCTCGCCACACCTTTCCCCTTCCATCTGCTTCCACCTGCGGCACCTCCTCCGTGCGAGTACGGGGAGGGCGTTGATGGCCCGGATCCGGACATCTCATGACTGTTCCAAGGATACTGTGGCAAGTTTTGAAACCGATCGCGACCAACACTATTGCTTCGAGGTTGCGGATCTCTTTGGTAGTGTTGCGATTGTGATTGTTGTCGCGGTTCTGATCGCGGTCCACGATTTTGCTGCTGCTGGGATGAGATTCCTTGCCGTTGTTGACCAATAGACGTATTGAAGATCACCTGCTGTGGCTGCAACTGTTGATATGCCATCATTTCTGGGTGAAGTAGTGGACCCTCTTCGATTATCATACCGTTCCCCGGATCCCCGAACATACTTCCCGAAGGACTCCCACCTGACACAGCTCCAGGCGGCATGCCACGAACCAAGAACGGATAGGATGGAGGACCAACCCGTTCCCGTCCGTGCCACGAAGCGCCTTTGCGGAGACCCATGCTTCCGCTTCGTCCATCTACGTAGAACCCGGACGACGATCCTTCCCCAAAGTCAGCACCTCCAGGCGATGTCATCATACCACCGTGGAAACGCCAGTCGTATTTTCCCTGAAATTGTGATTCGTCTCCGTATGGAGACACTTGCTGCGGAACAGGAAATACGGACGTCAGAAAAGGGTGACTCAAGCGAGACGCATTTCCTTCCATATGCGGTGTCCGTCTCTCCGGGTGCTGAAGAATCCTTGGCGACGGGGATCCACGAGGGAACAAAGTACCGGTGCTGCTGCTCCTCCTGAGGTCAAAATCTGGTGGCGACATGAATTGCGGATTGTAGGGTATTGTGACCGGTGAAGATGGCATAGCCATGAAAGAAGCCGGGAGGAAGTCGGGATCTAAGTCCATCAAGTCTGAAGAGCTGACACCTGTCCCGGTGCCCAGGCGGCGACTACGTGCACCAGACAGCGACACAGGCAACCGGTCCTCATCCGTTAATTCGGTCAAATCGAATTTCTAATGTTTTATATAAATACCAGGGTTACGAAAGATAAAGGGTGAAAAGCGGGCTTCTTCAGGCGAGCACAGCGGACCAATGACGCAACTCCCAGTTTCTCCAACGCAGCCAGCCAAAACTTACATGCCAAGCGGGATGCTGGCCAACAATATACGCAGTCTCAACCTCCCCTGGTTCCTCATCGACATCATTTCTCCCGGCCCCACCGCCATCAGCCACCTGCTGCCGCGCATCAACTTCCACCACATCTCCAACCTGTCCCTCCCTTGCCCCCACGGAGGGTTCTCGTTCGCGACCTGAAATATCGGAGCTGGTTTTTGGGACTTAAAAGGGAGAGATGTTCAGCAGATTGACAGAGTCTGGTGTACCACGAAGTCAACGGAAGCATGCGATGAAATGAAGAATCCAACGTAAGGGCTTTCCGAGCAAGGAGAGGTTCAATCCATACCTTTGTTCAACAAACTTGAAGGTGATCAATGGCGGTCATTTGTCAAGAAAAGCGCATGAAATACACATGGAGATGGTCAAGATCTGACTAGTAGCTTGCAATGAAAGCTCCAACAGGGAAACACGCATCCTCTGGACGGCCCCCACTTCATCGCTTTGTACTCACATATCACTCAACGTCTTCAAATTCCTCCGAATAAGCACATTATCCCCAATATGCTTCGGCTCACCGAAAACTCCACAATCCTCCGATCCTATGAAGCTGAACTGTTCAACGACCAGGTGAAAGCTCAGTACTCGTGGATGCGCGTGTTTCTGTGGCGTCTGCTCATTTTCCCCTTGTAGCGGTGGTAGTAGCGGGGACGAGCTCCGAGTTCGGCGTGTTGGATCAGCATCGACGTCTGCTGCAGCATTGGTTGTTCGGTTCGCTTTGTCGCCCGTTGTAGCTGGCTGGTCTTTGCTCCCGCTGCTATCAGTAGCGGTGGTTGATGGATGTTGAGGTTTGTGTGCACTGACTGTGTGGGAAGTGCCAACATATCCACCCCACCCAACCAAACCGCCCGTCGAACTTGCTGTTTCTGTCTGTCCCGACATTTGCTGCTGTTTTTGTTGTTGTTGTTTTGGGGGTGGCCGTTGTTGCTGATTCTTTGGGCATATCTCTTCTTCTGTGTCTTCCTGACTACTCCAATGATCCTTACCGCCATACTCATCCATGTGATATCGAAGTTCGAGATGGTACTTCTTCAACATCACTATCCCTCTTCTGATCGTGGTTATGGCTCGGTTTGGGTTGTCCCTGTAAGAATTGGTTGGAAGCAAATTGAGCCTGCGGAGGATTCATGGGGTGCAGCTTGAGATCTTAAGGCGGATCATGGGTGAGATCCGTAGCAAAATCTTCCCACCATACTTTTCATATTGCTCGAGTGCCTGATCTGTTAGCAAACACTCGACGAAATGTTTCTTATCCGAAATTTGAATCGTCGTTCTTTTGTGCGGAGCATCCGGCGTTGCCCTTGTCAGGAACTTGCCATGTGGGTGGAGGAAGACATAGAAAAGAAGGGGGGGGGATTTCAAGGCAAGTTCACATACAGGCAAATCAGAAAGCACGTATTGCAGAAACGTCGCTAATGGAAATGAAGGGAAATAATGGTCTGGTCGTGCGATGAATAAGAGGAGCGCCGTCAAGCCAGCACGCCAAGAGCCTTGCTGCTCAACCTTCACCACACTGCTAGCTTCCCACATCGGTACATACCTTTCCAAGCTGTACCCGTTTGGCAGGATTCGTCTTCCTTTTCAGGTCCCCATTTAAAACCTCGACGCCCTGTTCTCCCGTCAACCCAGAACCACTTTTGTCTGCACCACTCATATTTGCTGAGGTCGCCTCTTCATCGATCCTCAATTCAGCGGACTCGTCCACCTTCGCTTGTTCTGCAATCGTCCCCTCGTCCGCTTCAACATTCCCTGCATTACTCGCGCTGATGTTCGTCGTGTTGCTGTGAATCGGCTTCTTCGACAGGGATAAAGGTGGAGATGGAGATGATGGCCTATCTTTCGAAGGACTTGCATGAACGAACGCATCTGGCTGTAGTTGTGGGTTGTTCGAAGCTCTTGAATTGACTGCAGTCGCCTGGGAAATGGCCGCCGTCAACCTTTCGTCGCAGAACCGTTCAAGCCAGGGGGAAGACAGCGATTCAGCCATCGTCTCTTATCGGTTCAAGATCGAATGCCCCTCTGTTGACTTGAGGGCTTTTCCCGAAATTCTCTGCGAAATTCTTAGTTTGATGGTCACGATGAACTGACAAAATGGAAGAAATCGTTCAGGATTCAACGCCAGGGGTCAGTAGCAAAATGACAGTAATTTTCCCGCTTGTTATCATGAATTACGAGGATGAGGGATGCGCATACGCACGAGCCGCTGATGACTGGGTTATTGAGTTCTGGGAATCCTTTTTAGGTTTTGCGCAAGACTCTGGGTTTCAACAAGTTGGCATTTTCACAGCTTGTGCAACTGTTGTGCAAATCAGCTTTCGAAGTCCGAAAATCCCCACCAGCACCCGCCCTGATTTCGATGAAACAACCATGTTGATCGGCCTCTTCACTCATCAGCATTTCGTGAGAATACTCTTCTTAATCCTCCAAAAGCTTGGTTGGATCGTTGTGGATGTCCGCAAAAAAAGACCCGTTGGATTCTGCCTGTTCATCGGCCATTTCTGCCCATGAAAGAGTAGACACAGTCCCGGACAGGCTGAGATATCTCACAGCAAACTTTGGATGTTGGGATCAATGTCCAATGTGAGGCGTGGGTGGTTTTTGATTTATGCCTGATTCGTGCCCGAAAATCGTAACCTCCACCACAGTCGCCAGTACAGTGCTCCCTCGTTATACCGATACCATGACCGATACCCTTTGGGTCGATATTCTCGCAATACCGATAAAAAAGTGGGTGACAGCTCAAATAGAAATACGTGTGTTTTCTACCTCGTTTTAAGAGCTTCAACTGCCTACGATCAAGAGCGATCGCGAATCTCAAGCGCGAGGGGTTCTAGGGACGTGAACGATGATGATTCAAACCATTTCAATAGGGGTTCAATCCTTCCTTCCTGTGAGTGCTGATGTCAACATGCACTATGACTTTTGTGCTCTCATTCCCAAAATTACCCCACCGTCCCCATGTCCACAAATCCAGGTTTGAGGGTACTTTGCAATTACTACAATACAAGCGATAAACATTCCTTCCCTGTGTGTTCTCATGCCCTCACGCCCCAGGATGAAAAGCCTTGCGCGTCAGTCTCTCCAAATCCCACATCTACGATATTCGCCACCCTATCCTAACACATCCTTCGACCATCCTTCGTTATTCGCTCCCCGAGGCTAGTAGAATTCCCAACCAAAGTAACGCCGTTCATCCAAATGGAAGTCCTCCACACGAAAATCAAGCTCATGAATCTCCGCCACAAACTTCGCCAGATAGGGGTCCAACATTTGATCCCAGTCGAACGTGAAGGGGAGATGCAAAGATCGGAGGTGTTTGCACTTCTGACGAATGTATGTCACCATGTCGACAATACTCCGGTCGCCCAAACTCTTCGGATTCAACGCAATTCGAATAGGATCAAGCTCGATCCAGAGCTCGCGTAGGTGTGGGCAAGATGTCGCAACTTCTTGAAGGGAAGTCCCAAACCAATCAACTGCTGGTTTGCCATCCCCGCGGGAATCAATGTCCACGTCAAAGAGGAAATACCGTAAATTACGCCCACCCTGCCGAACAAGATTCCTGAGCTCGAGCTCGGACCAAGCTGCTTGCGCGTTCTGAGACCTACGTTGGACACTCAGGAACATGGTCAAGTATGCAAGCGACTGGCCCACCAAAAACTCAGTCAGTTTTAATACACCCCGCCCTCCACTGCGCCGTTCTTGCAACCCGACATTTCCAAGGCGGGCCGTTGTCTGGCCAAACTGCAACATTCTAGAGCAACCCTTCAGAACTGTGCATTACATAAAGTTCGAAGCTTGTGTAGTTTTGCTGTGATGAATTGTTTCACTGGCAAAAATATCCACATTCGTTGGATCCCATCCTTCGCATCTGGAGCTCTGCATGGAATCCCGACTGGTCGACCGTCTCCGGCCCTTTCAGTGCATTTTTCTACCCCGCGCTCTGCAAGATCCGATATCTACGGTGCATCCTATTTTACATAACAGCCCTACCACTTTTACGCCCTTCTATGTAATTATCCATTCCCCGACGCTGGTAAAACTCCCAATCAAAGTATTCTTCAGCTATCTCATCACACCGGAAACTCGAGTATCGGTAAAGGCCGTGTGCAAGAGCATCAAGCTTTTGCATTTTCGCTGCTAACTCAGCCTGCGAACCGCTATCCGAAATTCTCTTCCAATCGAACGCATGAGGAAGATGCAAATACCGGAGACGTTTGCAGTTGTCATTGATTCTTGTTCCCAGGTCAACAATAACGTGGTCGTCCAGCCTCGTGCACGGTTTATCTTCACCCCGCCACCTGAAGGAATGGATGTCGACCCAGAGCCCGCGCAGGTGTGGGCAATACTCGGTAATCGTTCGCACCAAAATGTCCAACCAGTGGGCTGAGGGTTTGTCGTTCTCGCTGACACGAGTCAAGTCCATGTCCAAGAAGAAATACCGTAAGTTGCGCCCACCAGACCGAACGAAGTTGATAAGCTCCCCCTCCAACGAGACCGCATTTGCTTTCCATGATTCAGCAGCGAAGCATACCCTCAAGAACTCGAGCGACCGGCAATGTCGAGCAACTGAATCAATCAGATTGGCGTCCTTCTGCGCTTAAAAGTCCCCCCCAGATTCAACGCAAGCAGCTGATCCCCGCATACCTCCATCAAGCATTCGAAATCCTCCACAAAAACGTCTGCACTCTTCTCGATATCCAGCGCCCTCAAACCGGTGCATATAGTCCCGAACAGCTCGCATGTTGATGGATGGAATTGTGGTGCTCCGACAGGCAACACTCTGAGAGCATCCTTACAGTACTCAAAGAACTCCGCTGCTGCGTTGTCCGACAGTATTCCCGGAAAGCGATCTGCTGGAGATTTTCATGAGCGACATCGACGAATACCGGAAGATAGTCGCTGTGGACATCTACTTGCGACCATTTGAAGTTGATGGACGCGCAATGCGAAAAGAAAGACGTAGCACGTTCGCGATCAACGGGTGGATCGTAATCCCATTTCGGAGGATTATAAGCAGACCCTTCAATCGACAGGCTTAGGTGCTGCAAGTAAGGTGGCAACTTTTGATCAAAAAGCACGGAGACACTACCAGGCCGCGACAGTTCTTCCAGAAACAGTCGTCGAAGGTTTGGAAAGAGACATAGCTTCTGAATGAGTGTGTCGTAAACCTCTGCAAACATTCTTTCAGTTGAATCGCACCAAAGCGTCAGCTCGACAACCCACGTTTGGACTGAAAAGCGTTTGGTGGGGCCGTAGATGAGAGAAAATACCAGAAAGACTTGTTCGCATCGAGGCTTATTCGAACAAAAAGATCTCCTGTGGGTACGGTGATCCAAGAGTCACTACTCTCCAGATGAGAGGCGTGGCAAGGGAGTACCAAGTCTGGTTCACCAACACACAAGATCTGAAAGTGGTGTAGAAAGCCGCTCGGGAATGTTTCAACTCGGTAGAGTTCTTCGAGAATCATCTGCACAATCTCGTTAGGGAGTGCGGGTACCGTTCGCTTTCGGGGGACAGCTTCTTTGATCAGGCGTCCGTGCTGTTGCTGTATCGTGGCAACGAGCGTTGATTTGGTAGAGCAATCTACCAACGCCCCCGAGCCCGAAACACCGTCTTCGTTGTCTGGTGATAGTTTTGGTTCTTTGTGCTCGCCGCTGAGCAAAGCAAACGCGATGTAATGTGCCTTCACCGCGAAGCCCTGCATCTATTCTCCAACATCGTCGTCGTCGTATCTCATGTACGCCAGAATCGACAGCTTTTCGAAGAAGTCATAAAAGAAGCGTTTGAATAGACAGTGTTCGAGAGCATGAAATCGTGTCGGGATTGGGCCTGACGTGGGACTGTGGGCGTTCCAGTCGTTGACAATTTGCAGGTATTGTGAAAGGACCGCCTTCATTTCGGGGGAGAGATCTGGACGAACCGAGTCCGATGGCTGCTTTTCAGTGCTCATTGTTTCGACGAAGGGGGGTAAGGGGATGGTGTCGCGGGAAATAGCAAATGTCGGTGTCGTCTGTCAAAAAGAAGAAAGGTTACTGATGATAGCAGTGCCACGAGCAGATGGGAATTTTCCACAACGACGGACAAGTGGACGCTCAACCCCCCTCCTTCCTGCATTTTCGCCTGAGTTCACTTACCTCGCGGCGTTGAGAGCGCGCAGAGTTCGAATGCTGAAGTTTTCTCCAATCCGCTCAACTAAACTTTCGTCATGTCTCCCGCCACGTCCTCGCCACATCAACCAGCTCCATATTTTTCTTCCGGATCCGCCTCTTTCGTTGCGCCCACCAACAAACCCACCAAGATCCAATCTCATCACATCCCCTCCCACATTTTCTTCGGATCCTTCTCTCTGCCAGTGGTGTTGTGGGCGGAAAGAACAAAAGGAATACGAAATTCATCAAATTGCTCACACGAAGCACCATTTACAATCGGGACGTGCAAAAAAAGCATGCCGAAAACATCGAGTGAACAAACCTCTGGCAAAAGGCACGTTTCCTCCGAATTAGGAGTGCTTCGAGGCCAATGCTCTGTTGTGTGATGGAAGAGACGAAGTGAAATTGTGCATTTCAGCTCAGAGGGCCGGGAGCACAAAGTAGAAAGGAGCACCTTAGTATGAACAGTGTCTTGGTTCGGGCCTGAGAAAGTACAAGTCGAATATTAGTTCAAACATGAGTGAGAATCGCAACAGGAATGTCTTCAACGGCCTGCTTACAAACAATGTGCTTCCTTTTGTTCGAAACCCCACAAATCCATATCCGCCATCCACCCTATCCTAAACGTCTCCCAAACGCCCTATAAGTAGCACATCTTTCCAGTTCTCCCCGACTGGTAAAACTCCCAATCAAAGTAATCCGGCATCACCGGGTCCTTGGAGTAAACGGCTTCACGAGCTTCAATCTTCGCAGCCAACTCCTCCAAACCCTGATCCAAAAGGACCCTCCAATTAAGCTGCGGGGGAAGATGCAAATACCGGAGGTGTTTGCATTTCTTACTGATGCATGTTGCCACGTCAACAACAATACGGGGGTCCACCGGTTGGAACGCGATTGGTCCATCTAGATCAAGCGAGAGTCCACGCAGGTCTGGGCAAAATTCTGCAATGGTTTGAATACAAGTCTGCACCCAGTCAAGCGATGGCAGAAACATATCGATGTTTCTGTCGGCACCAGAGAACACCAAGTCCAAGTCAAAATACCGTAAGTTGCGACCATTTCGCCGAACAAGGTTCAGAAGGTCCACCTCCAAGCAAACCGCATCCGCTTTCCATGAATGAACACCAAGGTACATGCACACATATTCGAGGGACTGGCAGTGTCGAGCAACCGTATCAATCAGTCTAGCATCCCCTCTGACCCGACCCAACGTGTTCATTAGATTCAACGCCACGAGTTGTCGCCCGCATATCTTCATAAAGCGTTCGAAATCTACAACAGAAAGGTGTGCTGCTTGTTGGATATCCAGCGCCCTCAAACCGGTGCATTTCGTCCGAAATAGCTCACAGGTTGATGGACGGAATCTTGGTGCGACGAGTCGCAACACTGAGAGGGCATTCGAACAGCGCTGGAAAAACTCCGCCGCCACAATGTCACGGAGTATTCCGGGGAATTCGATCTGATGGAGGTTTTCGTGAGCGGCATCGAGAAAAACTGGGAAAGAAACTCTGGTGGCATCCACTTCCCAATCCTCGAAGTTGATTGATACGAATTTTGAGAAGAATGAACGCACACGTTCACGGTGGACCGATGCATGATGTTCCCACGCTGCATCGGCATTCCTGCAAAGAGACAGACGCTTCAAGTAGGGTGGCAACTCTTGATCAAAGAGCACGGAAAAACCGCCCGATTGCGGCAGAGCTGTCAACGATAGGCGTCGGAGGTTCGGAAACAAGCATAGTTTCTGAACAAGTATACGCCACATGCTATCGGATTTCCCGCAGTGAAGCCTTAGCTCGACGACCCAGGAGCCCACCGACAAGCGTCTGGTTGTGCCGATCCCAAAGTTGTTGTTAAGAGACCACAGAAATAGATTTTCACGCGTTGTGTTTGCCTCGAGATCAACCTCCCTCCAGATGAGAGGCGTGGCAAGGCGGTGCCATGTCCGGTTCACGAGCGCACAGTCCCTCAGAGTTCTGTAGGGGTCTTCTTCATCCAGAGATTTTGGGTAGAATTCTTCGAGAATGATTCCCAAAATCTCTGGAGGAAGCGCTGGGCCCTTTTCTCAATCATCATCCCTTTTGGGGATACTACCTCGTGCGGGTCCTGACTGCCCCCCTGCGATGTCTTCCCCAAATAAGAGGAAAAGTTTCCCAGAACAGGGTCATCGCTCTCGGGTGTTCGATCACGTTCGTCAGGTTGGATTCTAGGCAACGCAAACCCAAGGAATTGTGCTCTCATGACCAAGTTCTCGAGGCGGCGACTGGCCTTGTGAGTGTCAGGACGTAACAGATGTGGCAGCAAATCCAAGAGTTCGGAGAAGATGAGTTTGAATAGGCTGTGTTCGAGGGCGGTGAATGGTGTCAGTTGAGGAAGTGACGCGGGACCGCTAGTGATCCAGTGAGTTGTTTATTGTTCGCACGTCACTAAGTTAGTACCTTGATCGACAAAAGTCACCCAAGGTGCCACCAGTTTTTCTGTCAGTGACACCAAACATATTTTCGGACTCAATAAACTCCGACCTGGAGGTTGCAACTGTTGCAAAATCAAACCATCAGCTTCGCCAGCATTGGGATCTCCTATCTTTAACAGGTCTCTTAGCACTTTCCAGAAATTCAAGAAGGGGATCTTGCTAAGGCTATTTTGCAGGGCACTGAATTGCGTTATTGGGTCAGGACCGTGATATTATAGTTATTCACGATCTGTACGTACTTGAAGTACTTGCGAGGTTCGATGGAGATAAGTGGAATGATACGGGTATGTTTCCGCAATCGCATTTACAATTGCGATGAACGAGCATCACAGAGGTGACTAAACCTAATGCCTTCTGCCAGAATCGAACAGGCGACCTTTTGCTTACTAGGCAGACGCTCTGCCAACTGAGCCAAGAAGGCATGTTCCTACTGATTACTGCCTCTTATAAGATCATACAGGTAGCAATGGTTTCTGCGCACGCCTTTTATAGGTACGGTTGCCGGAAAAACACGACTTGGTTTACAGCAGTTCCAGTTAGAAACATGTGAGGAACAATATCACAGCAAACAACCAGTGAGAGAATATTATGTGGTTCACAAGTGCCACTTGGGGGGTAGGCGTGTCTCTTTGGAGATGAAGGTATACAGGAAACGAATACGGAAACGAATACCGTGACATTTTGTGACCATCGAAAGATGCCCACGGTGCAATACAGCGGACTCCAGCGCTGTAGGGGACTCAGAGCGAAAAAGGTACGAAGCACAATACGAACAGCAGTAGAGCTGCTTGTAGAGCTAGTTTTCGTCCTTGTAAAGAGTGCCAGTCTTCTTTCCGTTTTTGCTGGTGTCTAGGATCTTTTCTCACAGCCAGAGCCAATATATGTTGTGTCTTTCCTAAGTTCCTTTTCATGGCGCTGTAGGGTGGACTTTGCGGACTTTAAATTTTGGTCCTCACCTCTTTTGCGTCACCCACATCACGCTGTTTCTGTGCGCCATGATCTTTTTGTCAAACCACTCGGGGCCGCTGCTGCTCTCTCCACCCTTAGTTTTTTCGAGCTGGTTTGGGACCTGCCAACGACCATTCAGTTCGCCGTTTTCGTCAGAAGAGGAAGAGCAACCACGAGCGCCTTTTCAGCCCATCTATCACTTGCAGTGCACCGCTCACTTCAACTTCATCGGAACGCACTCTACGAATTCGGACATTCCGCACCGACATTGAAACTCACACCTCCCACAATGGACCTGGTCAGTACCCCACTTTCCCACCCTAGAACTTCCACGATCTTCTTCCCTTCCACCACAGCGTTCCTTAACTCACGTACTCTCTACTCCCTGCCAACAGACACAGTCACAGTCCACGACACCCAACTCCCAAGAAGAAGAAGAGTACTCCCAACCCCTCTTCTGCGAGTCCTTACCCGCCTCACCTCCCTCCGCACTCCTCGACCTCCACCTCCTCACCAACACCACTCCATCATCACCGATAACATCCGTTCCCTCCGCATCGATGTCCAGGGCGCTTGCAAACTCCCCACCACCTGAATTTTGTTTGTCCCACACGCCACTAGCGTGTTTCGATAGTGTGCTCTACGAACAAGGTGACCTCTTAGCGACCACGGCACCTTCAGAGCTATCACCGTCCGAATTGGACTTGCCCCACCTCGTTGCGACACCAGCTTGCGTAGCGGATATGCTCTACGAACAAGCTGACCATTTCGCATTCACGGCACCTCCCCCAGCATGTTTAAATTTGGAGGACATGCTCTGCGAGGATGATGACCCCTCCGCATCTACGGAACCCTCACCAGAATGTTTGGAGGACATGCTCTATGAATATGAACAAGACGATTATAGATACACTTTTGCACAGTGGGGTTTGGTGGAGAGTAAAAATATTTGGAATGCTGTGCCTTTTGTGCCCTTTGCGTGGCCCTCAGAGTTGATCCCAGACGTCTCTGTGACTTGTCCAGCGAAGCCTCTCTCGCCGTACCCATCCATTCCCTGTACACCCGCACCGCCACCTCAATCATCGATGCCCACGACACCAACGAGAACGCCAACAACACCAACAGCAACAAGAACAACAACAAAGCGTCGGGGTGCGAATGTGGTGCTTCCGCCGTCGCAGTTTGTGTGGTGTGAGGCGGACGAGGATACGGTTGATGTCGAGATGGGGGTGGATGAAGGGTTGAGGGCTTGGTGGGGGAG
>JADGJF010000353.1:0-22684 GCA_027596845.1 Quaeritorhiza haematococci | reverse complement strand
CCCCTGGCCCCGGACTCACAGCACTCCCCGGGCCACCCGGGTTGCCATTTGCAGTATTCGGTGTCCTCGGAGTCATGGGGTTGGCCGGGAGGATATGCCGGCCCGCCGTTCCTGTTATGCCATTGGGTGATTTTAATGCTGGAGATCCGATCCCGAAGCCGAAGCCGAAGCCGGGGGGACCTTCGGAGTGGATGTCGGCGTTGCGGGAGGAGAGGATTTTGGCGGTGCCGGTTACGAAGTACATGATGGGTGTGGTGTGGTTGAGGGTTTATACCAGGTTCATAGTGGGTGATGACGGGAGCCGCTTGGCTTGGTAGGGGAGTCTGATGATGGCGTTCGTGGGTTCAGTTTTGGTTACGATCAGGTGAATGCGAAGAGGTCGACGGGGTCTGGTGTGAGAAGGTGTCAGATCTTTCCATGAAGGCTTGTGTGTAGGTTGCACGGCAGATCGATTCCTTTGACGAACCGGTCGCTTTCAACACTTAGGCGACTCGAAGGAAAAGATATGCGAGCAAAGGGACGAGGAGAAGGCAGAGTAATTTCCTGTCTTAATGTGTATTCGAAGATTCATCTGGAGAAGATGGCACATCCATAAAGTTTCAATTTCACAGATGAGGTAATGAGAACAGATTGCTTCTATTTTGCTTTTTTGGAAACAGATGCATCGTGGCAGATCATCGAAAAGTGGAAGAAAAGTGAATAAAAAACCCATGCAGTCCTTACAACCAGCATACATATATATCATCATTCAAAACACCAACCCCAACGCCCCCCTTAAACCCGCAATAGCCAAAGGCCCCGTCCAATAGTACAACGAATACATCGTAAAAAGTACAGAAAACCAGTCCTGAACTTCCGGCACGATCTTGATAACTTGACGGTGGTCCTTGGCCAATGTCGGAGATAAGCACTCATCTCTTCCACTTCCGTTTTCGCCGTCGCCGTTCGGGGAAGAGGGGGACACGCTCCTCCCGTTACCGTTACCATTTCCGCTTGCATTAGGGAAGGGGAAGTGACTCCTCGGCAACATATCCGGCACGAAATGTCCAAACTTGTAAAACGATTCCATGAGAACGTCCTTCTCCATAAAGTTGTTCCGAAGCCAGACGTTGAACATATCCTTCGACGCTTGGTCCAAGTCTTCGAAATTCTTGTTGGCTTTTGGGGTGGAGTTGTTGAACCCGGGGAGCTGATCGACGTCGAACCTCCTTACATGCAAATGAATCTGCTTGATTCTCTTCCCTCCAAAGATGACGTCGTTGAACAAGTACTCGTAATAAGGCACCTGGTCCGCCGTCAAGCCCGAGTATCCCATCGTGATATCCACAAGGGTATGAACTTCCGGTCGGAGAGCAGAAAGACAAAATTGGAGACCAGTGGATTTGGGGAGCAAGACGTGGGTCGGATCTTCGGTCAGATCCATCTTTTTGGCGTAGGCACGAGAGGTCTCCTTGTTGTTGGGGGTGTTGAGTGTTCCTTCGGGGAAAATGATGAGCCATAAGGGTTGGAGATCCCACTTTGCGCGTTGGAGGTGTTTGCGCATGTTGAGCATATCGAGGGCCCATTTGCGTTTCATGAAGATGAATTCGAAGCCCCACATGCCCCAGCCGAAAATGGGGAGGTACTTGAGATAGTCCATGAGAAGGATCTTGACGTCGCCGTGCGCGCCCTTGAGACGTGCGAGTGACCAGAGGTACCACCCTGTCGAGAAAAGATATATCCAAATCAGATCATCGAAGACAACGTCAGGAAAAAAGAGTTCAAACCAAGCAACCGAACACCACGATCAGATAGTTCACTTTCGTATGATACTCACAATCGAGATAAGTCTGATGGTTGCTTATCAACACAAACCGCTGCCTCCCCGCCAACCACTGATGATCCCCCGTCAAGACCAACTCCACCGGCGTGAAAAGGTATGTCATAATGCACATTACACTCCCCCAGACTTGTTCGGTCAAGCGAATGTATTGGCGGTACCAAGCGTGGTTTGTGTATCGGAGGGGGAGGGCTGGAAGTTGGAGGAGGACGATTCCGAGGGAGGTGAGTGCGAGGGTGCCCATGAAGGCTACCATGCGGAGGTAGTAGATGAAGGGGCTGACGGCCATGTTTGGAGACCGAAGTTCGAAAGGATTGGGCGGATCAAGACGGCCGGAAACCGTGAAGTAAGGGGCTTGTTTACGACGGACTTCAGCGGCGCCAGGTTTCGTTTCCCGGCTGGTGGTTTTTAAATCGAGAAGGGTTGTAGTATGGTCAACAGTTGTCAAGACGCACAAAGGGAGACGCAAATAGGACCCAGTCTCTCCCCGCCCGGTCTTTCTTCCCCTCCCAAAGTAGTCAAAAAGTTCGACTGCCACCAATACCCCAGGCAATACACACCACTCCGGTCGATAGGAAGATCGTTTTAGAGGCGACAGATGGAGCGATGACCCTTCCCCGCCGTTCTCGTAAAGTTCGCCGTGTCCAAACGCCGAATGATGGTGAGGAGTTTTCTTATGAGGCAGCGGTTGCGATATCGGTGGATGGAGCTTGTTGTGACACCACCGTGCAGCAGCCTGTGCACAAAACAATTTCACTGGTAATCGGGCGGCAGTGCTGGTGGGTGATCGAGAGTCAACTCCACGGGCGAACGGCCGGGGAAGGGCAGTTGGGACATCCAGGGCGCTCGTTCCCTAGGCATGGCCTCCGTGGATCGGGGTCATGCGACGGGGAGAGCGGAGCGCAAAATTGGTTTATGTGATGGAGCACGGTCAAAATGGCTAACGAGTTCAATGTCTGGAAAGAACCAAGTTTGATCGATGACTTGCATGTGAACCAACGAAATTGTGTGATCGAAAAGAATTGATTCCTTCCACATCATTATTCTTGGCTTTCTTTTTGAGAGGCGAACAGAGTCTTAGCTTATTCCTGAGTCGCTGTCGAAAAACCGTTTCCTTTCAACCTTGAGCTTTCAGAGCTTACGATAAAGACTTTCTTGCAGACGCCAAGTTAGGTGTGGGTTGGGAGTCAGTTGTGATCTTCTGTCGTCAAAGGTGACGGGTCTGCCGACTTTATAGCGGATGCACACGGATGTGCCAATCGATCCAAGTCCCGTCCTGTATGCATATGCATGGGTCTGTTCATGATCCATGATCACTATTTCGCGTATCCGATTCGTCACCGTCCATCGCCCTCACGCATCTCAGCCCGCATCTCCAACATCAAATGCATCTCCCCCGTTGTATCCACCATTCCGCAATCCAACAAATACTCCACGAGCTCCACGCCCCCTTTCTTAAACGCCGCCTTAAGCACATTTCCACTCCACTCCCTTCTCTCCCTCAATTCAACAACCCCCCTCTCAACAAGCAACCTAACCATCTCTATCCCACCCCGATTCACAGCCACATGCACCAAATCCAACCCATCAAGATCATCGCACCCGATTTCATCCTCACTCGCCCCACCCTCGAAACCATCCAGCAAAAACTCCACAATCCTCGTATTTCCACCATAAACCGCATCCGAAATGATTCTTTTCCCATTATGATTCGCGAAAACTGGTTTGATACCACCATCCCCAATCTCATCCCTCAAAAGCCGCACCATCTCCTCGTTTCCCAACCTTGCTGCCTGACGTAATGCCCACTGCCCAACATCCACCGCCCCCTTCGCAGCACAAAACCTCACAAGCCGCACATCTCCCATTGCCGCTGCCCAATACAGCGGAAAGTAATAGTAACTATCTCCCCACACGTACATTTTCATATCCGCACCCCTTTCGACCAATTCCCTGACCACCTCCGCTGGCTGAAACTTCCAATTCGGATCCGGCGGTATGATGTTACTCTTATCCCATGTGTGCGCCATCACGAGGGGTACGAACCGGCCCGGGTCTTTTAGGGAGCCGTGGATTGTATCCCAGTAGTTGAAAACGTCGTCGGAGCCGTACGCGGTGAGGAGGCTGTAAGCGCGGTTGGAGGCTGTGAAGAATGTGCGAAGGAGACGACAGGCGGAAGTGAAGGCGCAAAAATCGCGGGCATCGGAGAGGTAGAGAATTGTTTTGGAGAGGAGTTCGGGGGGGAGGGTTGCGGTGAGTGATGGCGACGTTGAGGGTGTGATCGTGAGTGTCATGTTTTCGATGTGTTTCGATGAGATGACCTTGTGCGTCTTTGTGAGACTTTGGGTGAGAGATGGACAACTGGGTGAGAGACCCCAAATCCAAATCGGAGTTTGAAACTGAAAAAAAAAATAAATAAACCCAGTCTTGCGAAGTTTGCGACTCAGTTAAGTCGCCATCCTAAATCAGATCCCAAACCCGGAATTTCTGGTGTGGTTCGTTTGGATTCATTACGTAACCATTATTTCACATTGTGATAGAGCGTCGATCGACAACGTTGACGTCAGGAAACTGGATCGAGCATCCGGATGCTTACGGATGTCGGGGACACGCAAAGACACCTGTTGGTACTCTGAAAGTAGTTTGGAGAGCACTCAGATCGGAACAATGTGTTTACATATCCAAACAAGAGCGTTCATATGTCTCGGGGGTGGGTGCTTGGTGTCACTTTGTGTGGCTTCCATGTTGCACCCCCAGATGCATCCGAGCAGCATCCGGGGCAGCATCCGGAGTCGCATCCAGGTCGCATCCAGCCGGCAGTCAGTACGCAACCAGCACCACGTCCACCGCACCTCTGAACGACATACGTAGGCATAAAGAATCATGTCCCAAGAAGCTCCGAATAAGTTCGGAACCATATCCAAGTATATCCAAAGTACTCAGATTTCCCTTTGAACACAAGCGAGAGCACACTCGCATGCTCAACTAACTTAGTTATGTGTTTTTGGGGCTTGATTTTGATGAGAGTGGAGAAGGGAGACTGCCCAGCGAGACTAGGAAAGACCTGTTTCCTTCTGCTGTTTCCTTCAGCGGTCCTGGTTGCGAAGTCGTCTTATATATTCTGTTTAGTCTTCTTCACTTCACAGAAACTCGCTTCTCATGGTGTTCCAAGGCCATCTATGTTCGATTCGATCATGGATTCTATTTATGTTCTCCTAAACAACAGTTCCGTCGATAGGTATATAGAGTCCTCCGGCAGTTCAGCGGCACTGGACTCTGTGGTGACTCTGTGGTGGTGGACTTGTCCTCAAACTGATTTCGCTTGAGGTGATACAAAGACCCCCTTGTTCGAAAAAAAACCTCTGCCTCCTCGACTCCAAACTCGAGCGCTCCCCCTGCGACGTCGACGATCGGATCGGCCCCAGATCGCCCAACCGGTATCGGCAACCACACGCTGGTGGACGTCTGAACAATCCGAAAACGCTTACGGAGCATCCTTCCTTGTCGCAGAGCTGAACCACTTAGATGCGGACGCATGCGAATAGAGCGCGAAGTTCGATGAACAGCGTGAGGTTTTGAACGCATGAATGAACTAACAGAAAAACAATGCGTAATTGTAGGCAACGAAAATGGGTGGGCTTCTGTTTGACGTCAAGGTAGGGTTATGGTCGATTCGCCTGTTCTGTTGTATGTGGTAATTAGCGCTGGCAAATGCCGCTGAAACTGTACTTAACACAACTGTGGAGGTAAGTTGAATGAAGTCTTGTCAGAGGTTGAATAGGAGCATTCACACCACCATCTCTAGATGAGATTACTGTCGCTTCTCTTCATCTATTTAGTAGGACCATTCTCGGTTGCTTCCCATGGCGCCTTGTGAACCCCGCCGGCCCAGCCTTGAGAACGCTTTCGTCCACGGTGAGGTTGAATGCTGGTGGATAGGCAAGGGAGGACGATCCGAATTCGATCATGATTCCGTAGTGTTAACCGAAAGCTGGCATTCTGCACCTTGGCCGTCGCCTCGCATATGGTAGCAATGGAGGGTGGAGGATTATGTGGTCAATACTTTGCCTGCTCTCATTTGTGCTCGTTCTTACTTGTGTTTGCTGCACGCCTTAGTTTTTTCACGTCTTCCCATAGTCTCGCCTCTCCTTGCTGTTTGTTTCTGATCTTCCTTTCCTATTTGGCCCCCGAATCTCCTTTTCTTCTCCGTTTGTTTTACGCCCTTGTATTGCACATCCCGCCGGCTGGTTGGAGGCTCTCCAATCTCCACAACTGCATCTTTTACGCTGTTTTGCTTTGATTCAATCTGATTTGATGTATTTTCAAAATCGTGGTTTTATCGCACAAATAAACTGTTCTGTAAAGATTTATATTTCGTTGAGAGAATCCAAATGTTATTATGTGCTCAGCTGGATGTGGTGTTTGCGACGAATATAGGCGTTTGATCGCTTTTCATTCGTTCATCTGGGTGCAATAGACTTGCTGCAGAATGCAGATGCAAACGCTCCCCCAAGTGCATCCGGGATGCGTTCCCAGATGCTCATCGATGCTTGTCGGAGTGCAGTTCAAGTTACACACGTGCACTTTCTGCTGTGTTTGGGCATCTCCAGCGCGCTTCCCTTAGTCCATTCAGTTCCCATACGTTTCTATCCGAATAGCCATTGAATACCTCTGAATTATTTTCGGATTACGGGGTTTAGCACCGACATTCAGAAGCATCCGGATGCACTCGATCACATGAAAGTCCATCCGTGAACATATGTCCAGTTTGCAGACGACATGGTGAGTGATCTGAATACCTAATTCACTGTCACGGCATGTTCGACTCCTTTGCTCGCTCCTTTGCTGAAAATTTGGTTCAACCTACAATTACACTTCCCTTGCTGCTTCCCTTTTAGCAAAACAGTATTTTTCACATGATATTCGTTTTGAGGTTATAAAATCACCGCGAGGGGAAGGCACTTCAGCGTTGACGTCGAGACCTCGCTTCCCCACTTTTCATTCTTCTACCCGCTCACCACCTCCACCACCTCCTCTTCAACATACCTTCCCACCTCCAACCAGCCTCCCACCAAATCCGCTGACATCCTCTTTCCCTTTCTAAAACATCATCCAAACTTATTCCCTTTCCAGTCAAGTCCTGCCTTTACGAGTATGTCCAAGATATGGTCCTCCTCATGATTGATAGCCTTAGATACGATTGCCCGCCGTATTTCCTGCATGTTGCCATCAGCGTTGTCACCATCTTTGTCGTTTACGAAGGAAAGATACCGATCTGCACCAGCATCGAGCAGCAACTTCACTATCTCGGCATTCACACTCCGTGGCAGTAGGGGATGTTTCTTTGTAACGGCCGCGATGAGAACCTCAGGTTCCGGAATACGCTTCGCCGTTTGATAAGACCTCTTGAGAAGTATATGGACGGCGTGGTACCGGCACGATTCGATGGCAGAAAGGAGGGGCTTCCCAGGTGTCGTCCGACCCCCTAAACCCGCTTCATTTCCCTTCACGTCCAATAACACCTTAAGTATATCCTGGTTTCCGAGTTCAGCAATCTTCGTGATGAGCTCCTCGGGGCATCCGAACACCCGCACCAACTGCTTCGCAACGCGCGGAAACAGGTTAGGTACAGTTCTCAACAGAAATGCTTTTTCCTCTGCCGTTGGTTCTCTTGTTTTCGCTGCTTCATCAACAACATCTTCATTCTCCCCCATTAAATCCTCCGCAGTAATGCCATTCCCGAGAATACTGAGCAAGAGCCACTTGTCATCCGTTTTGATTGCATGGTCAAACCACATCCGTATTCGAAGAGGAGGATACCCGCCAAGATCCACCAGCATCCGGTACATGTCGATACCCTCTCTTCTTAGGGCAAACAAACCCACGTCGTTGACATCCGCCTCAGGCCCACTGTCTATTCGAGCGCTGACACCGTTCATTAACAACAGTGCTACAGCATCGTAGTTATGGAAATGGACGGCTTTTAGGAGGGTATTGTAGTTGGTATATGTTGGATCGTCGAGATCGAGAAGGCCAGCATCCGCAAGAATTGATAAGACCTCCCTTCGTGCTCCAAGGTTCAAAACCTGGGTCCAGTGTGGTCTCCGTAGTCTCCATAGACATCATACGGGTTGCGTCCGAAATCTGTCAGTCCAACATCCAAAACAGCTTTGAGCATCATCGGATCGTTTCGGAAGATCGCCCTCCAGAACCATTTGCCGGTTTGGCTAACATCATAACCACCCACATGCACCAACGTCTTGTAAATCTCGACATCTCCATTCACCAGGGCGATTCCGCCAAGTTCGGGTCGACTTTCGAAGTCCCACTCGTCCCAGCCATCAGGTCTCACGCGCCGTTGTAACAGAAACTCCACAAGATCTCGGTCTCCAAGTTCGATAGCCTGTCGAAGAATCTCGTACGTGTCCGCATACTCCCCATAATTGGCATCGAAATCCACGACTCCACGCCTTATCAGCACCTCCACCATCGGCAACTCCATGCTGTAACCCCAAACGCAAAATACTGTCCGCCGCAAATCGATGAGGAATCTTAATCTCATCCTCCGTCACCGGGTTGTGATCCAAAAGGTCTTTGGGTGTGGGGTCACCTTACTGTGTGACAAGGAATACCCAGGCAAGACAGAAAAAAAGGGGTGAATTCTGGTGCCGATTTGAACTCCGACCGCCTCACCAAACAATGAAACTCCGACCGCCTTCAACACATGAAAATGTTCCGACCACTCTAGTGGGATAGTATCCGGCTGAAGGCTGGTTGTGCTTTTTCTTCACTGCACACGTTGCAGCAACCGACTCAGAAGAACTGAACAGAAGACGATCTTTTGTTTCCGGTTATTGATTTTACACCATGATACATTTTGCTTTTGGTCAAAATACGTTCTTGTACAAGCAAGTTCGATTTTTCGGTAAGTCCATGGGGGAACTTCTGTGAAATGACTTCGACTTCCCCTCTTAGCCCCAGTTTTCTTCGTCCTCCTCGTTATCCTGCTCTTCACCGTCATAATGGCAGCACCCACATTCCGTGCACACATCTTCAAGTTCTCCCTCTGAAACCCACTCATCTTCATCCTCCGCGTTGTCTTCCGAGTTTTCCTCTCTGTGCTTACTTTCGAATTCATCTTCCTCTTCTTCTTTCTCTTCACCGTCGTAGTGGCAGCACCCACATTCCGCGCACATATCTTCAGATTCTCCCTCTGAAAACCACTCATCTTCATTCTCCTCGTTGTCTTCCGAGTTTTCCTCTTTGTGCTTACTTTTGGAGTCATCTTCCTCTTCTTCCTTCGCCGCCTCCTCCTCCTCGTCTTCCTCGTCAGTTTCCGATCCACCACTCCAGTCCCCCCACAAAACGTTCCTAATATGCTCATAATCCGCCTTCAAATCACCCGCCCCCTGCCTCAAAACCTCATCCACGTCCATTCCCTTCAACAACCCAACATCCGCCCCCGCCTTCAACAACAGCTCAACCACCTCTGATCGTCCTTCCTTCGCAGCGGCGATAAGTCCCTGTCCGCGGCCGCAATCGACGTTCACGCCGGATGCGAGGAGGAGTTTACCATTGCTGTATGGCCGACTTTGCAGGACTCGATGAAGGAGTCGGCGAAGAGTTCGAGGTCGGTTGTGGCGGAGGTAACCCCCCAGTTGCAACTTCACGGCCCCTTTTACGATACAACTAATCATGCCCTCGTCGGAGAAAGACATTTCACGAAATCGGTCAGCCTTACCAGAGGCGAGACAACGCCGAGAAGCGATTCGTTCAAGCTCTTGCGTGCCGCCTCAGTGACGCTGGGAGAAATCAACAGGTCTTTGATGAGATCGAACAGGTCCCAAGAGATTGCCGAACATAGGATACCATGCAAATCATCGCCGTCTTTCAGAATGTCGTCTATCTTGAGACCTTCCCTGACCAGTATGTCCAGGATTCCGGCTTCTCCGCAATCAATAGCCGTGGATAATAGTGTCCGCCGTATTTGCTGGAAATCGTGATCAGTGCTCTCACTGTGGTTGTTGGAGGAAAGATATCGATTTGCACCAGCTTTGAGCAGCATCTTTACTATCCTGGTCTTCGGACTCAGGCAGAGGTGGGTCTCCTTCTTGGCAACGGCTGCAACGAGAGCCTTCGGTTCTGGTTTACGTTTCGCCATTCGATAGGAGCTTTCGAGAAGTAAACGGACCGCCTCTGGCCGCCACGCTTTTATTGCCGAGGAGGGGCTTTCCCGAGGTCACCGGACCCCCTAAACCCGCCTCATGACCCTTCACATACAACAACACCTCCAGGATCTGAGCCTGGCCGTGTTGGACCATCTTCGTGATGAGCTCCTCAGGGCATCCGAGCATCCGCACCAGCTGCTTCGCAACACGTGGAGACAGGGCAGATATATTCTTAAACAGGTATGCCTTCTCGTCCACCGTTGGTTCTCTCGTTTTCGCCATTTCATCCACCACCTCTTTCTTCTCCCCGGTCAAATCCTCCGCAGTGATACCACCTTCGAAAATGACTGACAAAAGCCGAGTGTCATTGGTTTTGATGCAATGGTCGAACCACATCCGCATTCGCCCTGGATCGTACCCGCCGAGATCCACCAGCATCCGATAAATGTCGATACGCTTTTCTTTCAGGGCCATCAAGCCCATGTCGTCAACGCACGCGTCGGGGCCACTGTCTATGCGAGCGCTGACCCCATTTTTCAGCAGTAGTGCGACAGCATCCTTGTTCCGTAATTTGATGGCTTTTTTGAGGGTTTTGTGGTTGGCATATTTTCTGTTGTCGAGATCGAGAATACCAGAATCCGCTAGGACTGACAAGATCTCCCCCTGTGCCTTATCTGCGATCACCAGGCTCAATATGTGAGCTCCATCATCGTCAGAGTCCCGTCCAAAAAAATCTATAACTCCAACATCCAAAACGGCTCTGAGCATCCTGGGGTCGTGGTTATGGATCGCGCTCCAGAACCAGTACCTGGTTCGGCTGATATCATACCTCCCCACCTGCACCAACGTCTTGTAAATCTCGGCATTCCCATTTTCCAAGGCAAGTTCGCCAAGTTCGGGACGACGGTCAAACCTCCATTCGTCCCAGTCATCAGGTCTGACCCCTTTTTCCAACAGAAACTCAACCAGATCTCGGTCCCCAAGTTCGATGGCCTGTCGAAGAATCTCATACCGATCCTCCGTGTCCGCGTAAACCCCATCATCGGCATCCAAATCCACGACTCCGCGCCTTATCAGCACCTCCACCATCGGCACCCCATGTCGCAAACCTAACGTCAAAAGGTTATCCACCGCAAAATGATTCGTTATTTCACTCTCCGTCACTGGGTTGTGTTCTAAAAGGTACTCTACAGCGTCCACGTGTCCAAAATGAACCGCATAACAGAGATGTGAAGGCTGTGGGTGATCTGCGCGTACGTCCAGACACTCCAAAACGTCCACCCAACCCCATGATGCAACGCAAGACAACAGCCAGCCATGCCGGTCTTTCGCACCCCGATCCCTGCATGATCGAATCAACTCGGTATCCCTCATAGCAGCCCCGAAAAACAGCGGAAAATCACTCATAGCGTCAACCTCGACGTGTATATTACACCCCCACGACACAAGTTTCTTCACAACCTCCACAGGTTGAAACCTGTGAGCGCTCGTATCCGCTCTTTTCGGGTTAGAAGTCGAAATGGAAGTGCAGTTGTTGAAGTCGAGAAATGCGCGGCGGTACGATTTCGGTTGTGCTAGGACGTCGTTGGAACCGAATTCGGTGAGGAGACAAGTTGCCCATTGGATGCCCGTGAAGTAATGACGGAGCGATCGGCAGGAGGAGGTGAAGGTTCCGAAGTCAATTGGTGAAGATAGGTATGCGATTATTGCGGATAGAATCTCTGGAGAGACAGTTTGAAGGAGCGGCGAGGTGGAGGCTGGTGGTGTGCTCGATAACATTGCGAACATCGCTGTGTTGTTGATGTTGTGGGGATTATTGCGGCGCTGTGTGACACTTCAGTCTTCCTTGCACCACCAACTCGCCGGGGATTGAAAATGAGACAATCGATCATTTGCTTCTTGAGGATGAGTTGAAGGCGGATTAATCTTACATTAGGCAGATGTTAGCAGTGTGATCACAGTGTGATGGACGACGACAAAATGAAGAAAAAAGAGGAAAAGGAAGATGAGTGGAATTCGGAGGGCGATGAAGAAAAAAGTGAGTCTCCATAGAAAAAGGA
Source organism: Quaeritorhiza haematococci (assembly GCA_027596845.1). NCBI lineage: Eukaryota > Fungi > Chytridiomycota > Chytridiomycetes > Quaeritorhizaceae > Quaeritorhiza > Quaeritorhiza haematococci. Next base: position 10,637 of record JADGJF010000353.1, on the reverse strand, counting down.
GGAAGTTGAGCTCGATGCCGAGAAAAGGTCAAGAGAAGGGAGGTGTGTCGGGGGAGGAGAGTTGGGTTTATTTTGTTACAATTACAAGATTTGATGTGGCAGATCTGGTGGCAGATATTATTGAACAAGATTTTCCTTTCGGCTTTTTTGCAGAGAGACCCCAACCAAAGAAATTAATCTTCTTCAGAATCCGTCTCTTGAAATTGTTTTTCTCCCTCCAAATCAGACTCATCTTCTTTCCCCCTCCCCCTTCCCCCTAACGCTTCCATTTTTTCTCAGAATCCGCCTCTTCCAATTACTCTTCTCCCTCAAATTTCATTGATCTTCTTCCTCCTTCCCCGACTGCTTTTGATCCCCCCTCCCGCATTCCCCTTTCCTCTTCCATGCTTTCCCCGCTTCCAATTAGCCCACAACAAATCTCTAATGTGTTGATAATCGCCTCTCAACTCCCCTTTCCCATTTTTCAATACCTTATCCAAATCCGTTCCCTCCATACACAACTCAATTTCCGCACCTGCCTTCACCAGTATCTCAACCACCTCTGATCGTCCTTCCTTTGCAGCAGCAAGCAGTCCCTGCCCGCGTCCACAGTTGACGTTGACGCCGGATTTGAGGAGTAGGGATACTAAGGCGGCGTGGCCGACTTTGCAGGATTCGTTAATGGCGTCGGCAACAAGGAGGTCGAGGTCGGGGTCATCTGAGGAACCGACGCGTGCTGGTGTAATATCGTGCTCCCTTTTACGATCTTGCAGGTGGAAGTTTCGTCGGAGGAGGAAAGGGCACCAAAGCGGTTGCCCTTGACGTGGGATTCTAGTGCGATGTCAAGAGGCGGAACGTTCAAGAGCGAGACAGTCTTGAGGAGAAATTCGTTCAGGCTCTTGCGTGCAGCTTCTTGATTGGAAAATGGTGTTAAGATATGGCTAGTCCTAGACCTAGAACTTAGCGTTGTATGCCCAACCACGCAGGACTGCGTACGACAATAAGGTCAAGGTCCTCAACCCCCCCCTAGACCCCCCCATATTAAATCTTCACAAATGGGAAATAGATTATTTGGTGCAAGATCTGGTTGTGTGACAGAATCCAACAGCACACGACCGATCTGACTGATCTGACTCCGATCTGCCGCCAAGGCAAACGACAGGTCGGAGGACAGGCAAAGGAACAACCCAAGATGTTTTTCGAACACGCGTATATCCCTTTTCTGTAGCTCGTGGTTGGTTCTTGGCCTTGCAACTTCCGCCAGTGGGATCGTTGCCCGAGCGCCGCATCTGTGCTTGTTTATGCCCACATTCGGAAAACAACAATCTTTGAATACAACGTCGGATAACCATAAATCAATTTTCCGCAAAATCTGTCGCTTATTTCTATCAAGAGACCCAATACGGCCATCATAGACCAAATATGGACACGATTCCTTTTCCTACCACATTATAATAATCAGGGAGAAGACCCATAGCCAGGCGTACCATTTCTTTCGGAAACATCGGCACACTCACTGTAAAGTGGCATTTCGGACCCATTAATCGCTTCGCGGCCATCACAAGATGGTGGCAATTCAGATTCGGTGACATTTCAGGTGACGCTCTACAAACATGCTGACTAGGAGCAGTATTTAAACATAAACGTTCATCATTGACGCTAAAGCCAACATACATGAGGTTTTTTAATGTTTGTTTTTCAAAGAAATCTCATCGTCTTGACCGTTTTGCAAAGCATGTTGAAAATCAGATTCAACAGACGACTGTCTGTATAATAGGCGGCACACCTGCAAGAAAGACGGTGTTAGATCTCGATAACGTACATCCCTTCGAATCCAAAACTGTTCATAGTATTTACCTGTCTTGGGTGTGTACGTCTCATAATCACCCGGTTCTCTCACATACGTGTGCATCCCAATCTTCAACGGGCCAGCATTCCCTGCCTTTCCGCCTGCAGCACCATCCTCTTCAACCCCCGTCTCAATCCTACCGCATCCCGTTGGTGGTATTCCAGACGATGCGCCCAATACTGTGGTACTGCTTTCGCTGGTGAGGGGTGCATTCGGGTTGGTGCCCGGTGCGTTTGTGGAGTTTTTGATGGTCGGGATTTGATGTGGTTGTTTTAATGTTGCGACGGCGGCTATGGAAGTCATCTTTTTGATTGATATTATGGCAAGGAAATGAGGAAGACGGAAGAGTTGCAGGATATGAAGGAAGATTAGAAAACCAGACGAGCCACGAAGGTGTGTATACTGCAACCGAACCCCTAGGCCTGCGTAACTTATCCATTTGCTATCCTACATACCTGCTTCAACTTCGCCTCCAAATCCCTCAAAGCCATTTCCCTCCTCTCAGCAGGCACCATCTCAACCTTTGACAGCTTCCCGTCTCGTAGATAAACCACTTTGTGACAAAAGTTCTTGAGGTACACGTCGTGCGTGACCATCAGCATAGTCATGGAGAGGTCTCGGTTGAGTTGGGAGAGGAGTTGGATCACCTTGTAGGTGTTGATTGTGTCCAGGTCGCCGCTGTTGATGGAAAGTTCGACATGAGATGATGAGTCTGATTCCAGAAAATGCATTGAAGTGATGAAACATCGATAGAGCCGGTCAAGAGAAGAGGGGTGTGTGCGGGGGAGGGGGACGAAGAGGAGTGTGGAAGGTCCAGGCAGGAGTTCACAGGAAATAGAAACTCTTTTGAAACGCGAATCACCCCCACCTCCACCCCCGAAAAAGTGCAAGGGGAGATGAGGAGGACGGCGCATGAAATCACTCACGTTGGCTCATCCAGAAGCAATAGCTCCGGCTTATTTGCAATAGCCCTTGCAATTGTAACACGCTGTTGCTCACCACCGGAAAGCTTATTGCAGTACTGGTGTAGACGATGTGCCAGTCCAACGCGTTCGAGACTTGCTTTTTAGGGTGAATAATCGTAATGGGAGGGCAAAAGCAAAGATGAATGTGGGGAATTGGTGTGAATCTTAAATGTTTCGGTGTTCGTGCTTGCAAAAGGTATGTGATTATCGGCCGATGTTTCCGGATAACAGAAGATCTACTACTCACATTTAGCCCTGTTCCTCCGCTCCGACGGCGTCAACTCTCCTTTCAAAATCATGGGGAGTTCCACGTTCTCAAGGGCTGTCATGGACGAGAGAAGGTTGAATGTCTGAAACACGAAGCCCCTGTTGAAGAAAGAAGTCGAAGGAAAAACGACGTTGGTCAGGTATTGTAAGAAATTTGTAGTTGCGGGAGGGGGGCGTTGGAGGTGGGAGAGCGCGAAGGGAGATGTATGCCGGGAACATTCGTCCCACAACCCTGAAGACACTCACAGTTTGCTGAGTCGCAATCCGGCCAGAACGTCATCGGGTGTGCTTGGATTGATCACTTTTTTTTGGCAGAGTGTGGACGGTTAGCGGTTTCGCCAGCAATCTCAAATCCATTCTAGCAACAACGAAGGGCAAGTAAATGGGGTAAACCTACTCGCACCCAACTCACCTGTTCCGCATACTTTCAGCTCACCCTTTGTGGGCTTGTCGATCGTCCCAACCAAGTTAAGCAGCGACGTTTTCCCACCACCCGACGTTCCGTAGATGGCAACCCATTCGCTCCGCTGGATGGATAACGATATGCCTCTGTTGGAAGGACGGAATGAATCGAGAAGGAAACAAGGAGAAGTGTGCAAATAATTTTCGTTGGTCAAGGTTCACGGAACGTTCTCAAGCGACTGATTGAGAATGCGGTGCCATACTGGACTCATACCTCAGCGCCGCAACACCCTCCAACCCCAGCAGGTACGTCTTATGTAAATTGTTAAGCTGGACGATCCCTTCACCGTCCGTTCGAGGTGCCACATCTTTCACACCTTTCACGTTATCCTCAAACCTTTTTCCCTCCTGTGTTTGCAAAACCCCCTTCGTCTTCCCTCCATCACGTTCACCTCTATCCGCATCTTTCCCCTTCTGAGTCGCCTTCATAACCCCTGCATCCTCCTGCTGCTCTTTTCTCCGTCCACTCTCTCCCGCAAACCGAGTATTAACAGATCCACGACCGGCACGGCCACCACTCCCAGCTTCTTGCATCATGACCTCATCCCGGATTTCAATCTCCACCCTTGATCTCTGCCTTTGTGGTCGGTTTTGCCCCGCCGCCGAATCGATACTCGTGCTCGGCATCGACATCTGCGGTTGTTGTGTTGGATAATGTATTGCCTGGGCGGCGGGTGCCGAAAACATTGGGCTGTTACTGCTGCCAACTCCAGTTCCACTCACATTGTTGGATTCTAATACTTTCCCCATTTCTTCATCGGCATCCATGCCGACTGTTCGGAGGATCTGTTGTCGGGACACTGACATCGGGAAAGCGATCCTTTTGGTTGGTACTTTCTATTAGCGGGCGCTTTGATAGCGATAGCAAATGTTGTTCTTATTCTCGGATTATACAGCAGCTGTCTAAAACTGTGTGTGATTGATTTGGCGAGTGATACTTGTTGCCCTGTTTTATTGTCTACTTAATTCATGTGCGCAACGGTCGACAAAGTCATGGTTTGATTCCAGTCAAAACCGGGATCTCGACTGTCTCGGTTTTTTAACGAAAACTTGAGAGGATCAATCACAAAACAACCAAACAAACAAGCCACTGATCTCTGAATCAAACACAAATCACTCCTAAAAATCAACCAAATATTTTGGATTTTGGAAAGACATATATATGCATATGCGCATGCACAATGCGTTTCTTTCGCTGTTGCATCGCCTTCGTCTCGATACCCACAAAAAACAAAAAACTAAGTGATGCAGCGATGGTATCAAAATTCAAAGGGGGGTATCTGGAAGGTATCGAGGGCTCTTAAAAGTAGAATCGCGAACGGTCGACGCGTCTTAGAGCCGGTTCGTGTGACTCTTCAAACCGGCGACCAAGGCGCTTTCTCACGAACATTGCTCAACAACTCGGCTTTCGGCCCGCTCAGACTTGGATCGGTGCCATTACCACCAGTGCTTGTGAAACCAGTGGTTCGCTTTTCTACGAGATTACGGTTAGCACGAATTCCACCAGCACTAATGTGCGAATTTTGTGGTGCACCCGAGGGAAACGTCCGAGGGAAAAGGGCGGGAAAATGAGTATGACACGGCGTTTTACTTCATATCACACCATGGCCACATTCCGCCATGCCCGATAACTCGAGCTCGTACGGTACTTTGTGGAAACAAATATGTACTTACAAAGCTTTCACCATCACGCTGAAGTTGTTTTGTATAGCGGAGATCTGTAATAGAAGGTACCATCGAAACATCCGTTTGGAATCAAGATCAGCATTGGGAAGTGAGTGACGAACCCCCATCTCCCTTTCGCCTTGTCATTACCTCAGTGATGACACTGCTGATGTCCAGCAACTTTCCGTTTTCGAGGGCCGCAAAGTCGAGCTGCGCCAACCGTTCCATAGCCACCGACAAGGTATGCAACGGCTTGAGAATAAACCACATCATACTTCCAAACACTGTCACCACGCCCACAGTTACCACCACGTAAATGATGATCGAGTCTCTGTTCGCCTTGTCAATACTAGAAAATGCCTGTCGTCGACAAACAGCGACTACGGTCAGGAACAGCTCTGATCATACCATGGCCACAAGATTATCCGCATAGCAAATGAATTACTTGAACATACCTGGTTTCGGGGTATCACCGCCGCCAATGTATATTTATTGGCGTTTGTGAAATTAAACGACGCAACACCAACGATGTAATCTATGCCATTGATGTTACGATCCCAGATCTGCGGGGTGTATGGGATCTTATCAAAGGACCCATAGAGGAGTTTGAGGTCAGCTCGAACGCTTTCAGAGATGCTGTCGAATGTCCGGTTCGTTTTGTCGGTGCTGTTAAAGTTGTTGCATTTTTCAAACTGACCGAAACAATTGTTGGTGTCCCGGCCTCCGAGTGATGTCGCGGCGATGTCACCTTGTTCGTCGAAAAGGACGATAGCACGACTTAATTGGCCCTGTATAGCATGTGCGTGTCCAGATTCCAAACGTCGATGGATTTCCGCATCAGTATTGAAAATTGCAAAAGGTACTGCCATAGGCAAAATACCACGCGAAACGGGAGATGTACCTGGATAGTATCCAAAAGATCCCTAAATTTATCGTCGGCATTCATATCAAAGCTGCATACTCCATCGGGAAGGTTGTCCTTCGTCTTGTTAAACCAGAAGTTCTGATAACACGCGATGAGGGAAGCACCCGTGGACGTCAGGGAATATCGGTAGCATTTCAATCCGTCATACTTGGATTCCACGTTTTCATTAAAGATGTCGCGAGTGGTAGAATTCTTAGGAAGGGCGACGGCTGGGACCAGGACCCCTTCGTTTCCAACCGGCTGCCATCCCCCTGGACGGTTGAGAGATTTTATAAACACGAAACCGAAAAACGGGAAATGAGCAAATATAAGTACTCGAAAACCATTTAATGTCTGTTTGAGTGAAAAAGACGCTGGTCTGCTGCGTACGTACCTGTGGCGACGTTTTTGGTGAAGACCCTTCCCATCAAGGCAGGTCCGGACTGATGTTCGATATACATGAGGACGACGTTGCCGTCCAGTAAGTTCTGCACGCCGAGGAGGGTTGTGTTGCGATAGGGGCTCGTGGGAAGGTCCAATCCACTGAAAACACAAGAAAAGAGTACCACATTTTAAGATCATCTCTTGACCGCACATACCAAATGAAACCCACGAAATCACTTCATTTCTTCTTGCCAAACAACCTCAGATTGTTACGCGTAATGCATAGCAGGCTCGCTATGCCAGTGTTGTCAAACTGACTGACCCTCGCGTCAAAAAGCATTTGATTGACCATCGGATTCGAGTGGATGTTGAAAAAGTTGGTGGTGATGAATTGTTGAAGATAGGGGTTTTGGGCAAGTGACTCTACGACGGCGCCGTTCCTTGCGATGAACATTTTGACTTTTTCCACCGCCAGGCTTTAGTTTAGGGGGACAGAAGGTACCATGAAAAGCGTGCCAAGGAAAGGGTCAATGTCGGGTGAATCTTCAGTGACACTGTACGGAAGATAAGTAAAGACGCTGACGAAGAGGTCACCAATGTGGGGGGGGGCAAGAGTCCACTCGTGTGGAACAAAACATACCTCACAGATCCCGTCAAAATTTCCTGCGACAGCGTGGTTGTTGTGGATAAAGAGGATCCTCGCAAAATCAATCCGGTCTTTATTTTTCGCAAGTCGACCACAAGGACAACGCAGACACAACGACACGAAACAATGAATCAGTGGATCCCGATTCGCAATGTTCCTCGCCTTGAGGTATGAACTGAATGAAATGAAAGATGTGTGCGGTGCGAACCATACCGGAAGAGTCACAGCAATGACTGCGATTGCTATGGCGAGCACCACCAAAGCCGTCATTGGGAATGTTACGAGCGAGGGTTTCGCTTCGCGCCTTTTGGCCTCCTCGGCTAGTTGCGCTACAGGAACGTCCATGGTGTTTCGTTTTTGCTCGATTCTTCAGGGAATCAGATGTGGAACGGTACAAAGACCTATGTCGTTTTTAAGTGTCTGTCGTCTGCTGTGGGAAGAACGGGTCGAAATATGTCCAATTTATGTTCAAATCCTTTCGCATAATAAGCTGGAGCTGTCTACAATAGCATCTGCTGCTTTTGGTTCAATACGACTGGTCTTGTATGCTTTGACGTTTGGATAATTCCAATCACAGAAATGTTTTGGACAAACAGGCCTTATTTACCCGAACATGAAGTGCAAGGGTGTTCAATAGATCCGACTAGAATGCGAAAGGGATAAGAAAGGGGATAAGAAAGTATTTCGGCATAATATTACAGCATCAATCAACACACTGATTACACTTCCAGTAACCGACGTTTTTCACTGCGGTAACCAACCAATTTACTGCAGTTGCCGAATCCTGCTTTCTCCGTAACCGCTAACAACATTAGGTCCTTCCAAAACATCTGATTCGAATTCACGGGTGAAATCAAACATTCTGCCGAAATTCCACAGGCTAGTGCTCTTTGGCTTTTATAGGCTTCAGGTTATGCTTAACCTTGCAATTGAGGGGTAAATTCTTGGAAATTCGGGCAATCATGACGAATTTTCGAGAAGCTTCAGACTCCCAAGCGAGAAGATTCCACAGCAACCCCGCTTGAATATGACGAAGTTTCCTTGAATCTCGCTCTTCACAATGTTGCAACTGCCCATGCGTTCCGTCGAAGGGAGAAACACCCCATCCACTACGTATACCCAGCTGGTTCTTCCCTCCCATCTGATGATCATGATCACAGGTTTACTGTGAATCTCGGCATGCTACCCTTTCACTCGTCTTCTCACACTCGTCCCTTCAGGCGTATATCCACATCCTTCCCTTCCCAATTCCGTCTGTATCAAACTTTTCTTGATGTTGAGTTGTTCTTGGTTACTCTCCCTTCTCAAATGCGCTTCGATGACAAGAACACTAGTACAAGAGGGAAACTGCATGTCTTTCTCTCGCAATCGGGACCGTTTATCTCGTCCATCGCACTTACCATGCCTTCACGAACCTACCGGTCCCGCTAGAAGGAAAGGTTTATCATGTCACTGAATCAAGACAAATGTTTTGCAAGGAAAGGAGGGGCAAATGGATCCTTTGAGTGAAAAATGGCGGAACAACCCAGCGAAGTTTGGTACTATTTTCGATCGCAATGCCCGTCCGTCAATGGGGCCTCCTTCCATCATCCAGCCTTTGCAAAGAGCCAATCACGAACATTTTTTTTGGAAAACCCTAGCACTGATTACTTGACGAATGATCTACTATCCCAGCTGAAAAAAACAAATTGGCTGTGCACGTTTTTCTTATCTGGTTCTAAGAGTTAACCGACACAGCCTCTTTAATACTGCTGAATGCCCTTCCTTGGTACCATTCAACAGCAGCCAATCGAATCGAAAGAAATTCACCCCTAGGCCTGGAACACGATAATCGAAAAAGGGAATGAGGTGACATTCGTTGCCACATGAACAGGCCGTCGCATTATTTCGATACCGATTCGCGGTCCAAAATCAATTTACTCCGCAGCGTCCAGAAAATGTGTTTTTCATAGCCGATTCCCGGAATATTTCCCGGTTAAATGGTCGGATTAGCCGGTTCGCCAGAGCACAGAAATCTTCCATCACTACGTTCCATTCCAAACAATCAAACAAGACGAAGAGTCCACCAATCGGTCAAGTGCAGGATTGATAGGCGTAAAATACACATATTGTCAAATACAAAGGAATCTTGAATTCTTACAGCAAGTGATCCCAAAACGTCGGCATGTACGTACGTACAATAATGGCTTCCTGCACCACTTTTCTTTCGATAAGAACCTTTGGCAGTGGGGCAATTCGTCGTCGGACCCTTAAAAAGATGACGGATAATTGTGGACCTGTCTTCATTGACCAAGTGACGTTCACTCCAGCGTAATTTCTGTATGAAGTCTTCGCAGGGGTGTGTTCAGGCAATCCACCGTTCTCCTTGCGGTCTTTTTCGACTTGGAGAAAGCCTCGGTCGCAGTTGGTAGGAAAGGAAAGAACCTCTTTTATGATTGAGGTTATTGATAGTGCTTCGTAAGTCCCAAAAGAGAATTACACCTGCAGCTGCCGCGGTCATATGTAGCAGATGTGTTCACGTGGGGAAGAACCAAATCGAAGTGGATCGCAGCATCAGTCATTGGTCGGTTTCTTTCCCCTCGCTTTTGGGATTTCAACGAAGGTGACGAGTGCCTTTCCATGTGCATATATATTAGAGGTTTTTGTTCTCGGCTGTTCGGTTTTATTTTACGTTAATCATGTTTGCAAGCAAGTGCATTATGAAATGCTAAGAGTAAGAAGTATCGAATAAAAAGGGCTAATAGTCGCTAAAAGGGGTTACAGTTAAGTTTCGATAACAATAAGGAAACAACAATTGATATCTGAGAAGGAACAAGGAACGCACACGAACAGTAGCTATAGTGCTTCGTGAACGTGCAAACTCACGCGATAGAAGATACTTGCTGGTCACGCACGCCATCCACATTGGCCCGCGCGCCCTCAAACAACAGACCTCAACTGCTCTTCAACCGACGTCCCCTCCACCTCCAACCCCCGCCCGAACAACTTCCTCATCACCTCCTCATTCCTCTCATACAACCCCCTCAACCCCTCCCCCACCAACTGACTCACGCTCGCCCCTTTCTTCCTCAACACCTGCATCGTTGGCTTACTTGGTTCATAAGTATACCCCAACTCCTCAACCACCATCATATCCCTCACTATCGTGTCCTCATACGCCACAATCGGGTCGTCAAGATCCAGGAACCCTGGGGCAGGTGCGCGGGAGGTGCGATTGCCGAAACAGGTGGAGAGGGGATCGTTCATGAGGAAATTGTCGGTGCGACTGCAGTTTCGGCCGGTGTAGGAGAAGGGGGAGTGGAGGTTTTGCCAGCGCCAGAAGAGTTGGTCGATGAAGGCGTGGTGGAGCCAAAAGATGGGATCTGAATGTATGGAAAAAGGGGAAAGAGGGTGAATGAAACGTTCGGATCTGATACAAGCGAAGGAAGCCGTAGATTTGAATCGACGGGTTGAGATATTTTGAATGCGGTGCTCATTGACATAGCCCACCACCTTCCCCCTCCCACTCCCCCTTCT